>JAVKPL010010007.1:0-41003 GCA_032173675.1 Gastrolobium villosum
GAATCCCTTTTCCTTCGAAAAACTTTACAAAATCAAATTATTTTCCAATTTATTTTATTCATCCATTTTCGACGGAATTCGTTTTCCGTCAAAAATCTTCGACTGATTTCCTTTTTAGTCGAAAAACTTCACAAAATCAATTTCTTTTCCATTTATTTTATTCATCCGTTTTCAACAGAATTCATTTTCCTTCGAAAAACAACACAAAATCAATTTCTTTTGCATTTATTTTATTCATCCATTTTCGACGGAATACATTTTCCGTCAAAAATATTCGTCGGAATCCATTTTCCGTCGAAAAACTTCATAAAATCAATTTCTTTTGCATTTATTTTTTTCATCCGTTTTCGACGGAATCCATTTTCCGTCGAAAAAATTTACAAAATCAATTTCTTTTCCAATTTATTTTAGTCATCCATTTATGACGGAATCCATTTTCCGTCAAAAATCTTTGACGGATTTCCTTTTTCGTCGAAAAACTTCACAAAATCAATTTCTTTTGCATTTATTTTATTCATCCATTTTCGACGGAATCCATTTTCCGTCAAAAAACTTCACAAAATCAATTTCTTTTGCATTTATTTTATTCATCCATTTTCGACGAAATTCATTTTCCGTCAAAAGTCTTCGACTGATTTCCTTTTTAGTCGAAAAACTTCACAAAATCAATTTCTTTTGCATTTATTTTACTCATCCATTTTCGACAGAATCCATTTTCCGTGAAACATACTTCACAAAATTAATTTCATTTGCGTTTATTTTATTCATCTATTTTCGGAATCCATTTTCCGTTGAAAAACTTCACAAAATTAATTCCTTTTGCATTTATTTTATTCATCCATTTTCGACGGAATTCATTTTTGTCAAAAATCTTCGACGGAATCCATTTTCGTCGAAAAACATCACAAAATCAATTTTTTGCATTTATTTTATTCATCCATTTTCGGCGGAATACATTTTCCGTCAAAAATCTTATATGGAATCCATTTTCCGTCGAAAACTTCACAAAATCATTTTCTTTTGCATTTATTTTATTCATCCATTTTCGACGGAATCCGTTTTCCGTCAAAAAACTTCGCAAAAACAATTTCTTTTAAATTTATTTTATTCATCCATTTTCGACGGAATCCATTTCCGAAAAACTTCACAAAATCAATTTCTTTTGCATTTATTTTACTCATCCATTTTCGACGGAATCCGTTTTCCGTCGAAAAACTTCACAAAATCAATTTCTTTCGCACTTATTTTATTCATCCGTTTTCGACGGAATCCCTTTTCCTTCGAAAAACTTTACAAAATCAAATTATTTTCCAATTTATTTTATTCATCCATTTTCGACGGAATTCGTTTTCCGTCAAAAATCTTCGACTGATTTCCTTTTTAGTCGAAAAACTTCACAAAATCAATTTCTTTTCCATTTATTTTATTCATCCGTTTTCAACGGAATTCATTTTCCTTCGAAAAACAACACAAAATCAATTTCTTTTGCATTTATTTTATTCATCCATTTTCGATGGAATACATTTTCCGTCAAAAATCTTCGTCGGAATCCATTTTCCGTCGAAAAACTTCACAAAATCAATTTCTTTTGCATTTATTTTTTTCATCCGTTTTCGACGGACGGAATACATTTTCCGTCAAAAATCTTCGTCGGAATCCATTTTCCGTCGAAAAACTTCACAAAATCAATTTCTTTTGCATTTATTTTTTTCATCCGTTTTCGACGGAATCCATTTTCCGTCGAAAAACTTTACAAAATCCATTTCTTTTCCAATTTATTTTATTCATCTGTTTTTGACGGAATTCGTTTTACGTCAAAAATCTTCGACGGAATGCATTTTTCGTCGAAAAACTTCACAAAATCAATTTCTTTTGCATTTATTTTATTCATCCATTTTCGACGGAATCCGTTTTCCATCAAAAAATTTCACAATATCGATTTCTTTTGCATTTATTTTATTCATCCATTTTCGACGGAATCCATTTTCCGTGAAAAAAACTTCACAAAATTAATTTCTTTTGCTTTTATTTTATTCATCCATTTTCGGCGGAATACATTTTCCGTCAAAAATCTTATATGGAATCCATTTTCCGTCGAAAACTTCACAAAATCATTTTCTTTTGCATTTATTTTATTCATCCATTTTCGACGGAATCCGTTTTCCGTCAAAAAACTTCGCAAAAACAATTTCTTTTAAATTTATTTTATTCATCCATTTTCGACGGAATCCATTTTCCGTCAAATAACTTCACAAAATCAATTTCTTTTGCATTTATTTTATTCATACATTTTCGATGAAATTCATTTTCCGTCAATAATCATCGACGGAATCCATTTTCCGTCGAAAAACTTCACAAAATCAATTTCTTTTGCATTTATTTTACTCATCCATTTTCGACGGAATCCGTTTTCCGTCAAAAAACTTCACAAAATCAATTTCTTTTGCATTTATTTTATTCATCTATTTTCGACGGAATCCATTTTCCGTTGAAAAACTTCACAAAATTAATTCCTTTTGCATTTATTTTATTCATCCATTTTCGACGGAATTCATTTTTGTCAAAAATCTTCGACGGAATCCATTTTCGTCGAAAAACATCACAAAATCAATTTCTTTTGCATTTATTTTATTCATCCATTTTCGGCGGAATACATTTTCCGTCAAAAATCTTATATGGAATCCATTTTCCGTCGAAAACTTCACAAAATCATTTTCTTTTGCATTTATTTTATTCATCCATTTTCGACGGAATCCGTTTTCCGTCAAAAAACTTCGCAAAAACAATTTCTTTTAAATTTATTTTATTCATCCATTTTCGACGGAATCTATTTCCGTCAAATAACTTCACAAAATCAATTTCTTTTGCATTTATTTTATTCATACATTTTCGATGAAATTCATTTTCCGTCAAAAATCATCGACGGAATCCATTTTCCGTCGAAAAACTTCACAAAATCAATTTCTTTTGCATTTATTTTACTCATCCATTTTGACGGAATCCGTTTTCCGTCGAAAAACTTCACAAAATCAATTTCTTTCGCATTTATTTTATTCATCCGTTTTCGACGGAATCCCTTTTCCTTCGAAAAACTTTACAAAATCAAATTATTTTCCAATTTATTTTATTCATCCGTTTTCGACGGAATTCGTTTTCCGTCAAAAATCTTCGACTGATTTCCTTTTTAGTCGAAAAACTTCACAAAATCAATTTCTTTTCCATTTATTTTATTCATCCGTTTTCAACAGAATTCATTTTCCTTCGAAAAACAACACAAAATCAATTTCTTTTGCATTTATTTTATTCATCCATTTTCGACGGAATACATTTTCCGTCAAAAATATTCGTCGGAATCCATTTTCCGTCGAAAAACTTCATAAAATCGATTTCTTTTGCATTTATTTTTTTCATCCGTTTTCGACGGAATCCATTTTCCTTCGAAAAAATTTACAAAATCAATTTCTTTTCCAATTTATTTTATTCATCCATTTTTCACGGAATTCGTTTTACGTCAAAAATCTTTGACGGATTTCCTTTTTCGTCGAAAAACTTCACAAAATCAATTTCTTTTGCATTTATTTTATTCATCCATTTTCGACGGAATCCATTTTCCGTCAAAAAACTTCACAAAATCAATTTCTTTTGCATTTATTTTATTCATCCATTTTCGACGAAATTCATTTTCCGTCAAAAGTCTTCGACTGATTTCCTTTTTAGTCGAAAAACTTCACAAAATCAATTTCTTTTGCATTTATTTTACTCATCCATTTTCGACAGAATCCGTTTTCCGTCGAAAAACTTCACAAAATCAATTTCTTTTGCTTTTATTTTATTCATCTATTTTCGACGGAATCCATTTTCCGTTGAAAAACTTCACAAAATTAATTCCTTTTGCATTTATTTTATTCATCCATTTTCGACGGAATTCATTTTTGTCAAAAATCTTCGACGGAATCCATTTTCGTCGAAAAACATCACAAAATCAATTTTTTTTTGCATTTATTTTATTCATCCATTTTCGGCGGAATACATTTTCCGTCAAAAATCTTATATGGAATCCATTTTCCGTCGAAAACTTCACAAAATCATTTTCTTTTGCATTTATTTTATTCATCCATTTTCGACGGAATCCGTTTTCCGTCAAAAAACTTCGCAAAAACAATTTCTTTTAAATTTATTTTATTCATCCATTTTCGACGGAATCCATTTCCGTCAAATAACTTCACAAAATCAATTTCTTTTGCATTTATTTTACTCATCCATTTTCGACGGAATCCGTTTTCCGTCGAAAAACTTCACAAAATCAATTTCTTTCGCACTTATTTTATTCATCCGTTTTCGACGGAATCCCTTTTCCTTCGAAAAACTTTACAAAATCAAATTATTTTCCAATTTATTTTATTCATCCATTTTCGACGGAATTCGTTTTCCGTCAAAAATCTTCGACTGATTTCCTTTTTAGTCGAAAAACTTCACAAAATCAATTTCTTTTCCATTTATTTTATTCATCCGTTTTCAACGGAATTCATTTTCCTTCGAAAAACAACACAAAATCAATTTCTTTTGCATTTATTTTATTCATCCATTTTCGATGGAATACATTTTCCGTCAAAAATCTTCGTCGGAATCCATTTTCCGTCGAAAAACTTCACAAAATCAATTTCTTTTGCATTTATTTTTTTCATCCGTTTTCGACGGACGGAATACATTTTCCGTCAAAAATCTTCGTCGGAATCCATTTTCCGTCGAAAAACTTCACAAAATCAATTTCTTTTGCATTTATTTTATTCATCCATTTTCGACGGAATCCATTTTCCGTGAAAAAAACTTCACAAAATTAATTTCTTTTGCGTTTATTTTATTCATCCATATTCGGCGGAATACATTTTCCGTCAAAAATCTTATATGGAATCCATTTTCCGTCGAAAACTTCACAAAATCATTTTCTTTTGCATTTATTTTATTCTTCCATTTTCGACGGAATCCGTTTTCCGTCAAAAAACTTCGCAAAAACAATTTCTTTTAAATTTATTTTATTCATCCATTTTCGACGGAATCCATTTTCCGTCAAATAACTTCACAAAATCAATTTCTTTTGCATTTATTTTATTCATACATTTTCGATGAAATTCATTTTTCGTCAAAAATCATCGACGGAATCCATTTTTCGTCGAAAAACTTCACAAAATCAATTTCTTTTGCATTTATTTTATTCATCCATTTTCGACGAAATCCGTTTTCCGTCGAAAAACTTCACAAAATCAATTTCTTTTGCATTTATTTTATTCATCTATTTTCGACGGAATCCATTTTCCGTTGAAAAACTTCACAAAATTAATTCCTTTTGCATTTATTTTATTCATCCATTTTCGACGGAATTCATTTTTGTCAAAAATCTTCGACGGAATCAATTTTCGTCGAAAAACATCACAAAATCAATTTCTTTTGCATTTATTTTATTCATCCGTTTTCAATGGAATTCATTTTCCTTCGAAAAACAACACAAAATCAATTTCTTTTGCATTTATTTTATTCATCCATTTTCGGCGGAATACATTTTCCGTCAAAAATCTTATATGGAATCCATTTTCCGTCGAAAACTTCACAAAATCATTTTCTTTTGCATTTATTTTATTCATCCATTTTCGACGGAATCCGTTTTCCGTCAAAAAACTTCGCAAAAACAATTTCTTTTAAATTTATTTTATTCATCCATTTTCGACGGAATCCATTTCCGTCAAATAACTTCACAAAATCAATTTCTTTTGCATTTATTTTATTCATACATTTTCGATGAAATTCATTTTCCGTCAAAAATCATCGACGGAATCCATTTTCCGTCGAAAAACTTCACAAAATCAATTTCTTTTGCATTTATTTTACTCATCCATTTTCGACGGAATCCGTTTTCCGTCGAAAAACTTCACAAAATCAATTTCTTTCGCATTTATTTTATTCATCCGTTTTCGACGGAATCCCTTTTCATTTGAAAAAACTTTACAAAATCAAATTATTTTCCAATTTATTTTATTCATCCGTTTTCGACGGATTTCGTTTTCCGTCAAAAATCTTCGACTGATTTCCTTTTTAGTCGAAAAACTTCACAAAATCAATTTCTTTTCCATTTATTTTATTCATCCGTTTTCAACGGAATTCATTTTCCTTCGAAAAACAACACAAAATCAATTTCTTTTGCATTTATTTTATTCATCCATTTTCGATGGAATACATTTTCCGTCAAAAATCTTCGTCGGAATCCATTTTCCGTCGAAAAACTTCACAAAATCAATTTCTTTTGCATTTATTTTTTTCATCCGTTTTCGACGGACGGAATACATTTTCCGTCAAAAATCTTCGTCGGAATCCATTTTCCGTCGAAAAACTTCACAAAATCAATTTCTTTTGCATTTATTTTTTTCATCCGTTTTCGACGGAATCCATTTTCCGTCGAAAAACTTTACAAAATCCATTTCTTTTCCAATTTATTTTATTCATCTGTTTTTGACGGAATTCGTTTTACGTCAAAAATCTTCGACGGAATGCATTTTTCGTCGAAAAACTTCATAAAATCAATTTCTTTTGCATTTATTTTATTCATCCATTTTCGACGGAATCCGTTTTCCATCAAAAAATTTCACAATATCGATTTCTTTTGCATTTATTTTATTCATCCATTTTCGACGGAATCCATTTTCCGTGAAAAAAACTTCACAAAATTAATTTCTTTTGCGTTTATTTTATTCATCCATTTTCGGCGGAATACATTTTCCGTCAAAAATCTTATATGGAATCCATTTTCCGTCGAAAACTTCACAAAATCATTTTCTTTTGCATTTATTTTATTCATCCATTTTCGACGGAATCCGTTTTCCGTCAAAAAACTTCGCAAAAACAATTTCTTTTAAATTTATTTTATTCATCCATTTTCGACGGAATCCATTTTCCGTCAAATAACTTCACAAAATCAATTTCTTTTGCATTTATTTTATTCATACATTTTCGATGAAATTCATTTTTCGTCAAAAATCATCGACGGAATCCATTTTTCGTCGAAAAACTTCACAAAATCAATTTCTTTTGCATTTATTTTACTCATCCATTTTCGACGGAATCCGTTTTCCGTCGAAAAACTTCACAAAATCAATTTCTTTTGCATTTATTTTATTCATCTATTTTCGACGGAATCCATTTTCCGTTGAAAAACTTCACAAAATTAATTCCTTTTGCATTTATTTTATTCATCCATTTTCGACGGAATTCATTTTTGTCAAAAATCTTCGACGGAATCCATTTTCGTCGAAAAACATCACAAAATCAATTTCTTTTGCATTTATTTTATTCATCCGTTTTCAATGGAATTCATTTTCCTTCGAAAAACAACACAAAATCAATTTCTTTTGCATTTATTTTATTCATCCATTTTCGGCGGAATACATTTTCCGTCAAAAATCTTATATGGAATCCATTTTCCGTCGAAAACTTCACAAAATCATTTTCTTTTGCATTTATTTTATTCATCCATTTTCGACGGAATCCGTTTTCCGTCAAAAAACTTCGCAAAAACAATTTCTTTTAAATTTATTTTATTCATCCATTTTCGACGGAATCCATTTCCGTCAAATAACTTCACAAAATCAATTTCCTTTGCATTTATTTTATTCATACATTTTCGATGAAATTCATTTTCCGTCAAAAATCATCGACGGAATCCATTTTCCGTCGAAAAACTTCACAAAATCAATTTCTTTTGCATTTATTTTACTCATCCATTTTCGACGGAATCCGTTTTCCGTCGAAAAACTTCACAAAATCAATTTCTTTCGCATTTATTTTATTCATCCGTTTTCGACGGAATCCCTTTTCCTTCGAAAAACTTTACAAAATCAAATTATTTTCCAATTTATTTTATTCATCCATTTTCGACGGAATTCGTTTTCCGTCAAAAATCTTCGACTGATTTCCTTTTTAGTCGAAAAACTTCACAAAATCAATTTCTTTTCCATTTATTTTATTCATCCGTTTTCAACGGAATTCATTTTCCTTCGAAAAACAACACAAAATCAATTTCTTTTGCATTTATTTTATTCATCCATTTTCGATGGAATACATTTTCCGTCAAAAATCTTCGTCGGAATCCATTTTCCGTCGAAAAACTTCACAAAATCAATTTCTTTTGCATTTATTTTTTTCATCCGTTTTCGACGGACGGAATACATTTTCCGTCAAAAATCTTCGTCGGAATCCATTTTCCGTCGAAAAACTTCACAAAATCAATTTCTTTTGCATTTATTTTTTTCATCCGTTTTCGACGGAATCCATTTTCCGTCGAAAAACTTTACAAAATCCATTTCTTTTCCAATTTATTTTATTCATTTGTTTTTGACGGAATTCGTTTTACGTCAAAAATCTTCGACGGAATGCATTTTTCGTCGAAAAACTTCATAAAATCAATTTCTTTTGCATTTATTTTATTCATCCATTTTCGACGGAATCCGTTTTCCATCAAAAAATTTCACAATATCGATTTCTTTTGCATTTATTTTATTCATCCATTTTCGACGGAATCCATTTTCCGTGAAAAAAACTTCACAAAATTAATTTCTTTTGCGTTTATTTTATTCATCCATTTTCGGCGGAATACATTTTCCGTCAAAAATCTTATATGGAATCCATTTTCCGTCGAAAACTTCACAAAATCATTTTCTTTTGCATTTATTTTATTCAACCATTTTCGACGGAATCCGTTTTCCGTCAAAAAACTTTGCAAAAACAATTTCTTTTAAATTTATTTTATTCATCCATTTTCGACGGAATCCATTTTCCGTCAAATAACTTCACAAAATCAATTTCTTTTGCATTTATTTTATTCATACATTTTCGATGAAATTCATTTTTCGTCAAAAATCATCGACGGAATCCATTTTCGTCGAAAAACTTCACAAAATCAATTTCTTTTACATTTATTTTACTCATCCATTTTCGACGGAATCCGTTTTCCGTCGAAAAACTTCACAAAATCAATTTCTTTTGCATTTATTTTATTCATCTATTTTCGACGGAATCCATTTTCCGTTGAAAAACTTCACAAAATTAATTCCTTTTGCATTTATTTTATTCATCCATTTTCGACGGAATTCATTTTTGTCAAAAATCTTCGACGGAATCCATTTTCGTCGAAAAACATCACAAAATCAATTTCTTTTGCATTTATTTTATTCATCCGTTTTCAATGGAATTCATTTTCCTTCGAAAAACAACACAAAATCAATTTCTTTTGCATTTATTTTATTCATCCATTTTCGGCGGAATACATTTTCCGTCAAAAATCTTATATGGAATCCATTTTCCGTCGAAAACTTCACAAAATCATTTTCTTTTGCATTTATTTTATTCATCCATTTTCGACGGAATCCGTTTTCCGTCAAAAAACTTCGCAAAAACAATTTCTTTTAAATTTATTTTATTCATCCATTTTCGACGGAATCCATTTCCGTCAAATAACTTCACAAAATCAATTTCTTTTGCATTTATTTTATTCATACATTTTCGTTGAAATTCATTTTCCGTCAAAAATCATCGACGGAATCCATTTTCCGTCGAAAAACTTCACAAAATCAATTTCTTTTGCATTTATTTTACTCATCCATTTTCGACGGAATCCGTTTTCCGTCGAAAAACTTCACAAAATCAATTTCTTTCGCAATTATTTTATTCATCCGTTTTCGACGGAATCCCTTTTCCTTCGAAAAACTTTACAAAATCAAATTATTTTCCAATTTATTTTATTCATCCGTTTTCGACGGAATTCGTTTTCCGTCAAAAATCTTCGACTGATTTCCTTTTTAGTCGAAAAACTTCACAAAATCAATTTCTTTTCCATTTATTTTATTCATCCGTTTTCAACGGAATTCATTTTCCTTCGAAAAACAACACAAAATCAATTTCTTTTGCATTTATTTTATTCATCCATTTTCGATGGAATACATTTTCCGTCAAAAATCTTCGTCGGAATCCATTTTCCGTCGAAAAACTTCACAAAATCAATTTCTTTTGCATTTATTTTTTTCATCCGTTTTCGACGGACGGAATACATTTTCCGTCAAAAATCTTCGTCGGAATCCATTTTCCGTCGAAAAACTTCACAAAATCAATTTCTTTTGCATTTATTTTTTTCATCCGTTTTCGACGGAATCCATTTTCCGTCGAAAAACTTTACAAAATCCATTTCTTTTCCAATTTATTTTATTCATCTGTTTTTGACGGAATTCGTTTTACGTCAAAAATCTTCGACGGAATGCATTTTTCGTCGAAAAACTTCATAAAATCAATTTCTTTTGCATTTATTTTATTCATCCATTTTCGACGGAATCCGTTTTCCATCAAAAAATTTCACAATATCGATTTCTTTTGCATTTATTTTATTCATCCATTTTCGACGGAATCCATTTTCCGTGAAAAAAACTTCACAAAATTAATTTCTTTTGCGTTTATTTTATTCATCCATTTTCGGCGGAATACATTTTCCGTCAAAAATCTTATATGGAATCCATTTTCCGTCGAAAACTTCACAAAATCATTTTCTTTTGCATTTATTTTATTCATCCATTTTCGACGGAATCCGTTTTCCGTCAAAAAACTTCGCAAAAACAATTTCTTTTAAATTTATTTTATTCATCCATTTTCGACGGAATCCATTTTCCGTCAAATAACTTCACAAAATCAATTTCTTTTGCATTTATTTTATTCATACATTTTCGATGAAATTCATTTTTCGTCAAAAATCATCGACGGAATCCATTTTCCGTCGAAAAACTTCACAAAATCAATTTCTTTTGCATTTATTTTACTCATCCATTTTCGACGGAATCCGTTTTCCGTCGAAAAACTTCACAAAATCAATTTCTTTTGCATTTATTTTATTCATCTATTTTCGACGGAATCCATTTTCCGTTGAAAAACTTCACAAAATTAATTCCTTTTGCATTTATTTTATTCATCCGTTTTCGACGGAATTCATTTTTGTCAAAAATCTTCGACGGAATCCATTTTCGTCGAAAAACATCAAAAAATCAATTTCTTTTGCATTTATTTTATTCATCCGTTTTCAACGGAATTCATTTTCCTTCGAAAAACAACACAAAATCAATTTCTTTTGCATTTATTTTATTCATCCATTTTCGACGGAATACATTTTCCGTCAAAAATATTCGTCGGAATCCATTTTCCGTCGAAAAACTTCATAAAATCAATTTCTTTTGCATTTAATTTTTTCATCCGTTTTCGACGGAATCCATTTTCCGTCGAAAAAGTTTACAAAATCAATTTCTTTTCCATTTATTTTATTCATCCGTTTTCAACGGAATTCATTTTCCTTCGAAAAACAACACAAAATCAATTTCTTTTGCATTTATTTTATTCATCCATTTTCGACGGAATACATTTTCCGTCAAAAATATTCGTCGGAATCCATTTTCCGTCGAAAAACTTCATAAAATCAATTTCTTTTGCATTTATTTTTTTCATCCGTTTTCGACGGAATCCATTTTCCGTCGAAAAACTTCACAAAATCAATTTCTTTTCCATTTATTTTATTCATCTGTTTTCAACGGAATTCATTTTCCTTCGAAAAACAACACAAAATCAATTTCTTTTGCATTTATTTTATTCATCCATTTTCGACGGAATACATTTTCCGTCAAAAATATTCGTCGGAATCCATTTTCCGTCGAAAAAGTTTACAAAATCAATTTCTTTTCCAATTCATTTTATTCATCCATTTTTCACGGAATTCGTTTTACGTCAAAAATCTTCGACGGATTTCCTTTTTCGTCGAAAAACTTCACAAAATCAATTTCTTTTGCATTTATTTTATTCATCCATTTTCGACGGAATTCATTTTCCGTCAAAAATCTTCGACGGAATCCAATTTTCGTCGACAACTTCACAAAATCAATTTCTTTTGCATTTATTTTTTTCATCCGTTTTCGACGGAATCCATTTTCCGTCGAAAAACTTTACAAAATCCATTTCTTTTCCAATTTATTTTATTCATCTGTTTTTGACGGAATTCGTTTTACGTCAAAAATCTTCGACGGAATGCATTTTTCGTCGAAAAACTTCATAAAATCAATTTCTTTTGCATTTATTTTATTCATCCATTTTCGACGGAATCCGTTTTCCATCAAAAAATTTCACAATATCGATTTCTTTTGCATTTATTTTATTCATCCATTTTCGACGGAATCCATTTTCCGTGAAAAAAACTTCACAAAATTAATTTCTTTTGCGTTTATTTTATTCATCCATTTTCGGCGGAATACATTTTCCGTCAAAAATCTTATATGGAATCCATTTTCCGTCGAAAACTTCACAAAATCATTTTCTTTTGCATTTATTTTATTCATCCATTTTCGACGGAATCCGTTTTCCGTCAAAAAACTTCGCAAAAACAATTTATTTTAAATTTATTTTATTCATCCATTTTCGACGGAATCCATTTTCCGTCAAATAACTTCACAAAATCAATTTCTTTTACATTTATTTTATTCATACATTTTCGATGAAATTCATTTTTCGTCAAAAATCATCGACGGAATCCATTTTCCGTCGAAAAACTTCACAAAATCAATTTCTTTTGCATTTATTTTACTCATCCATTTTCGACGGAATCCGTTTTCCGTCGAAAAACTTCACAAAATCAATTTCTTTTGCATTTATTTTATTCATCTATTTTCGACGGAATCCATTTTCCGTTGAAAAACTTCACAAAATTAATTCCTTTTGCATTTATTTTATTCATCCATTTTCGACGGAATTCATTTTTGTCAAAAATCTTCGACGGAATCCATTTTCGTCGAAAAACATCAAAAAATCAATTTCTTTTGCATTTATTTTATTCATCCGTTTTCAACGGAATTCATTTTCCTTCGAAAAACAACACAAAATCAATTTCTTTTGCATTTATTTTATTCATCCATTTTCGACGGAATACATTTTCCGTCAAAAATATTCGTCGGAATCCATTTTCCGTCGAAAAACTTCATAAAATCAATTTCTTTTGCATTTAATTTTTTCATCCGTTTTCGACGGAATCCATTTTCCGTCGAAAAAGTTTACAAAATCAATTTCTTTTCCATTTATTTTATTCATCCGTTTTCAACGGAATTCATTTTCCTTCGAAAAACAACACAAAATCAATTTCTTTTGCATTTATTTTATTCATCCATTTTCGACGGAATACATTTTCCGTCAAAAATATTCGTCGGAATCCATTTTCCGTCGAAAAACTTCATAAAATCAATTTCTTTTGCATTTATTTTTTTCATCCGTTTTCGACGGAATCCATTTTCCGTCGAAAAACTTCACAAAATCAATTTCTTTTCCATTTATTTTATTCATCCGTTTTCAACGGAATTCATTTTCCTTCGAAAAACAACACAAAATCAATTTCTTTTGCATTTATTTTATTCATCCATTTTCGACGGAATACATTTTCCGTCAAAAATATTCGTCGGAATCCATTTTCCGTCGAAAAAGTTTACAAAATCAATTTCTTTTCCAATTCATTTTATTCATCCATTTTTCACGGAATTCGTTTTACGTCAAAAATCTTCGACGGATTTCCTTTTTCGTCGAAAAACTTCACAAAATCAATTTCTTTTGCATTTATTTTATTCATCCATTTTCGACGGAATTCATTTTCCGTCAAAAATCTTCGACGGAATCCAATTTTCGTCGACAACTTCACAAAATCAATTTCTTTTGCATTTATATTATTTATCCGTTTTCGAAGGAATTCATTTTCCGTCAAAAATCTTCGACAGAATCCATTTTTCGTCGAAAAACTTCACAAAATTAATTTCTTTTGCATTTTTATTCATCAGTTTTCGACGGAATCCGTTTTCTTTCGAAAAACTTTACAAAATCAATTTCTTTTTCATTTTATTTTATTAATCCGTTTTCCGTCAAAAATCTTCGACGGATTTCCTTTTTTCGTCGAAAAACTTCGCAAAAACAACTTCTTTTGCATTTATTTTATTCATCTGTTTTCAACGGAATCCATTTTCCTTCGAAAAACAACATAAAAATTAAATTCTTTTGCTATTATTTTATTCATCCATTTTCGTCAGAATCCGTTTTCCGTCAAAAATCTTCTAAGGAATCCATTTTCCGTCGAAAAACTTCAAAAAATCAATATCTTTTGCATTTTTTTTTAATCCGTTTTCGACGAAATTCTTTTTCAATCGAAAAACTTCATAAAATCAATTTCTTTTGCATTTATTTTATTCATCCGTTTTCGACGGAATACATTTTCCGTCAAAAATCTTCGACGGAATCCATTTTCCGTCGAAAACTTTACAAAATCAATTTCTTTTGCATTTATTTTATTCATCCATTTTCGACGGAATCCGTTTTCCATCAAAAAACTTCGCAAAAAAAATTTCTTTTTAATTTATTTTATTCATCCATTTTCGACGGAATCCATTTTCCGTCAAAAAACTTCACAAAATCAATTTCTTTTGCATTTATTTTATTCATCCATTTTCGATGGAATCCATTTTCCGTCAAAAAACTTGACAATATGAATTTCTTTTCCATTTATCTTATTCATCCGTTTTCGACGGAATTCATTTTCCGTCGAAAAACTTCACAAAATCAATTTCTTTTTCATTTATTTTATTCATCCATTTTCGACAGAATTCATTTTCCGACAAAAATCTTCGACGGAATCCATTTTTCGTCGAAAACTTCACAAAAACAATTTCTTTTGACGGCATGCGCGCGATGAAAGCATCCGGTAGCGCCATGTCCATATCGCTAGGCATGATCGATACCATCAATAACCAGCCCTATCCGCCGTCAATTCCTTTCACAACTTGTTCAGTCGTGATTCATCCGGGTGCCTCCACAAGATCAACAATGCACGTAAGGCAATAACAGCCGGGACCGGGGTAAGTCCCCAAAACGAACCGCCGCACATGCATCAACGATGCTAAATCATCGTCAAGTTATTATGGGAATTCGACCTCAATGCAACGGGACATGGGCCCGAGCGCATTGTGAAGGAATTCCCCCGAAACACGTCCCACTCAGGCAACTCGGCAGTCATCGCAATTGTGTCCCCAGGGCATCAGGAATCGAGAGGGACGCACCGAATGGGCGACGTTCGGTTGTGGATGCGAAAGGAATCAAGCACCCACGTGGGATGCCCCGGGATCCATTGCTCTTGCATCGTCGATGGCTGAACGAGCCACGCCACATTGTCGTGGGAACTCAACCTCAACACAGCGGGACATTGGTGCGCACGACGTTGCTCCTAGCAGGCGTCAAAGGCCTAACCCACCTCCCTCGATGATGTACACAATACCTAGGCCCCACAAGCATGGGAAGGCTTGCACGAGCTCTGATTTTTTGCATGCATTCTTGTAAAAACCATATCTTACTGTTCCTAAAGTCTCATGATTTTTCTAGATGGGATTAATTTAATATTAATATTTCAAGAGACGTGATTTGAGAAAATCCAAAAAAATGGAAAATCGTACCTAGGCATCGAATTTTGATTTGGTTTTTTGCAAGCATCCATGCTTAAATATATCCAACATCCCCTCCAAGTTTCATTGGATTTCATGGAAGGATTGTTTTTTATTAAATTTTTGGACCTATGCCTCCTCCCACCATATAATAGCCTTATATGCAGTTACCAGCTTTGCATAACTAGACTCCTTTTTTGCGAGGAGGAAGAAGTCCAAATTCGGACCTAGAAATTGAATTTTAGTCTGATTTTTGCATACATGCTTGGAAAAACCAATCTTACTGTTCCCAAAGTTTCATGATTTTTCTCCATCGGATTAATTTAATATTAATTTTTCAAGAGGCGTAATTTGAGAAAATCCAAAAAAATGGAAAATCGTACCCAGGCATCGAATTTTGATTAGCCAAGAGTTTGTGTGTGGTGCTCCCACGATTTTTGAGTTCCTCAAACCCATTTGATAGTGTTTCTACATTTGTTTTGGTCAACTTTTAGTGTAGTCTATCATCGAGTGCACCAGAAAGAGCCGCAGTGCACCAGAATGAGCCGGGGTGCACCTTGGGCTAGCCGCGGTGCACAAAAATAAGGCGTGGTGGACTACTAGCTAGCCACGGTGCACCAGAATGAGCCGTGGTGCACCCTGGGATAGCCGCGGTGCCCCAAAATGAGCCGTGGTGCACCATGGGCTAGCCGAGGTGCACAAAAATGAGCCACGGTGCAGCAGAATGAGCCGTCGTGCACCATGGGTTAGCCGCGGTGCACCGGAATGAGCCGTGGTGCACCATGGGCTAGCCGCAGTGCACCAGAATGAGCCACGGTGCACCAGAATTGAGTCATGGTGCTCTATGGGCTAGCCGCGGTACACCAGAATGAGCTATGGTGCACCAGAATGATCCGTTGTGCACTATGGGCTAGCCACGGTGCACCAGAATGAGCCGGGGTGCACCATGGGCTAGTCGCAGTGCACGAGAATGAGCTATGGTGTACCTGAATGAGCCGTGGTGCACCATGGGCTAGCCGCGTTGCACCAGAATGTGCCGGGGTGCACCAAAATGAGCCGTGGTGCACCATGGGCTAGCCGCTGTGCACTAGATTGAGCCGGGGTGCACCAGAATGAGCCACGGTGCACCAAAATTAGCCTTGGTGCTCCGTGGGCTAGCCGCTGTGCACCAGAATGAGCCGTGGTTCACCAGAATGAGCCGTGGTGCACTATGGGCTAGCCGCAGTGCACCAGACTGAGCCGTGGTGTACAATGGGCTAGCGGCGGTGCACCAGAATGAGCAGTGGTGCACCATGGGCTAGCCGCAGTGCACTAGAATGAGTCGCGGTGCACCATGGGCTAGCCGCGGTGCACCAGAATGAGCTGAGGAGCACCACAATGAGCCGTGTTTCACCATGGGCTAGCCGCGGTGCACCAAAATGAGTCGTGTTGCACCATGGTTAAGCAGCGGTGCACCAGAATGAGCCGTGGTGCATCAGAATGAGTCGCAGTGCACCAGAAGGAGCCGTGGTGCACCATGGGCTAGCTGCGGTGCACAATCGAGATGATGACATTTAAAATTTATGGGGGAGTTTTGTTGCAATGGTGCACCAGAATGAGCAATGGTGCACCAGAATGAGCTGCGTTGCACCAGAATGAATCGTGGTGCACCATGGGCTAGCCGCGGTGCACCAGAATGAGTCTTAGAGATCCGTGGGCTAGCTGCTGTGCACCAGAATGAGCCGAGGTTCACCAGAATGAGCCGTGGTGCACCATGGGTTAGCCGCGGTGGACTAGAATGAGTCGTGGTGCACCGCTGGCTAGCGACGGTGCACCAGAATGAGCCGTGATGCACCGTGGGCTAGCGGCGGTGCACCAGAATGAGCCGTGGTGCACCGTGGGCGAGCAGCGGTGCACCAGAATGAGCTGTGGTGCACCATGGGCTAGCCGCGGTGCACCAGAATGAGGCGTGGTGGACCATTGGCTAGCCGCTGTGCACCAGAATGAGCCGTGGTGCACCATGGGATAGCCGTGGTGCACCAGAATGAGCTGTGGTGCACCCTGGGCTAGCCGAGGTGCACCAGAATGAGCCGTGGTGCACCATGGGTTAGCCGCGGTGCACCAGAATGAGCCGTGGTGCACCCGAATTAGCCATCGTGCACCATGGGTTAGTCGTGGTGCACCGGAATGAGCCGCGATGCACCGCAATGAGCCGTGGTGTACCATGGACTAGCCGCGATGCACCAGAATGAGCCGCGGTGCACCAGAATGAGTCGTGGTGCACCATGGGCTAGCCGCAATGCCCCAGAATGAGCCGCCGTACACCACAATAAGTCGTGGTGCACCATGGGCTAGCGGCGGTGCACCAGAATGAGCCTTAGAGCTCCGTGGGCTAGCCGTTGTGCACCAGAATGAGCCGAGGTTCACCAGAATGAGCCGCGGTGCGCCATGGGCTAGCCGCGGTGCACCAGAATGAGTCGTGGTGCACCGCGGGCTAGCGGCGGTGCACCAGAATGAGCCGTGGTGCACCATGGGCTAGCTGCGGTGCACCAGAATGAGGCGTGGTGGACCATTGGCTAGCCGCGGTGCACCAGAATGAGCCGTGGTGCACCATGGGATAGCCGCGGTGCAAAACAATGAGCTCTGGTGCACCATGGGCTAGCCGAGGTGCACCAGAATGAGCCGTGGTGCACCATGGGTTAGCCGCTGTGCACCAGAATGAGCCGTGGTGCACCCGAATTAGCCGTCTTGCACAATGGGTTAGTCGCGGTGCACCACAATGAGCCGTGGTGCACCAGAATGAGCAGTGGTGCACCAAAATCGAGGGTGGCCGTCTGATCAAAGACTAACCAGAGAATCGTTACCTCCACCCCATTTTTTCCAAATTCATCGTTTAGACCACTTTTTCGGGGCCCAAAATATTTTTTATCAATCCCTAACAAATGAAAATTGAGAAAATCCGAAAAAATGGAAAAGCATACCCCGGCATTGAATTTTGATCTGGTTTTTTTGCAGGCGTCCATACTTAAATATATCCAACATCCCCTCCAAGTTTCATTGGATTTCATGGTGAATTTTTTCATTGATCTGAATATGCATGCTCCCCCTAACCTATAGGAACCTTGCCTTGTATGCAACTACCAAGGCTTTGCGTGTGGTGCTACCACGATTTTTGAGTTTCTCCAACTTATTTGATAGTGTTTCTGCATTTGTTTTGGTCAATTTTTAGTGTATTCTATCATCGGGTGCACCGCGTCAGGCATCGGGTGCACCGCGTCAGGCACCGGTTGCACCTCGTCCGACACCAGGTCAAGCATCAGGCGCATCTCGTCAGGCACCGAGTCAAGCATAAGGTGCAATAGGCGCATCTCATTGGGCACCACCAAGTCAAGCATCCGGGGCATCTCGTCGGGCACCAGGTGCACAGCCCAACGCGAGTGTGGGAAGGCAGGCAGGCGCACATAATGGGGCACCAAGTCAAGCATCCGGGGCATCTCTCGACGGATTTCCTTTTTCGTCGAAAAACTTCGTAAAAACAATTTCTTTTGCATTTATTTTATTCATCCGTTTTCAACGGAATCCATTTTCCTTCGAAAAACTTCAAAAAATCCATTTCATTTGCATTTATTTTATTCACCCGTTCTCAACGGAATCCATTTTGCTTCAAAAAACAACACAAAATCAATATCTTTTGCATTTATTTTATTCATCCATTTTCGACGGAATCCGTTTTCCGTCAAAAAACTTCGACGGAATCCATTTTCCATCGAAAAACTTCACGAAATCAATTTCTTTTGCATTTATTTTATTCATCCGTTTTCGATGGAATTCATTTTCCGTCAAAAATCTTCGACGGAATCCATTTTCCGTCAAAAATGTTCTACAAAATCCATTTTCCGTCGAAAAACTTCACAAAATTAATTTCTTTTGCATTTATTTTATTCATCCGTTTTCAACGGAATTTGTTTTCCGTCGAAAAACTTCACAAAATCAATTTCTTTTGCATTTATTTTATTCCTCCATTTTCGATGGAATTCTTTTTCCGTCAAAAATCTTCGACGGAATCCATTTTCCGTCAAAAATCTTCGACGAAATCCATTTTTCGTCCAAAAACTTCATAAAATCAATTTCTTTTGCATTTATTTTATTCATTTATTTTCGATGGAATCCGTTTTCCATCAAAAAATTTCACAATATCAAATTCTTTTGCATTTATTTTATTCATCCATTTTCGACGGAATCCATTTTCGGTGAAAAAAACATCTGGGGCATCTCTCGACGGATTTCCTTTTTCGTCGAAAAACTTCGTAAAAACAATTTCTTTTGCATTTATTTTATTCATCCGTTTTCAACGGAATCCATTTTCCTTCGAAAAACTTCAAAAAATCCATTTCATTTGCATTTATTTTATTCACCCGTTCTCAACGGAATCCGTTTTGCTTCAAAAAATAACACAAAATCAATATCTTTTGCATTTATTTTATTCATACATTTTCGACGGAATCCATTTTCCGTCAAAAATCTTCGACGAAATCCGTTTTCCGTAGAAAAACTTCACAAAAACAATTCCTTTTACATTTATTTTATTCATCCGTTTTCAACGGAATCCATTTTCCATCGAAAAACATCACAAAATCAATTTCTTTTGCATTTATTTTATTCATCCATTTTCGACGGGATCCGTTTTCCATCAAAAAACTTCGCAAAAATAATTTCTTTTCAATTTATTTTATTCATCCATTTTCGACGGAATCCATTTTCCGTCAAAAAACTTCACAAAATCAATTTCTTTTGCATTTATTTTATTCATCCATTTTCGACGGAATCCATTTTCCATAAAAAAGCTTGACAATATGAATTTCTTTTCCATTTATCTTATTCATCCGTTTTCGACGGAATTCAATTTCCGTCAAAAAACTTCACAAAATCAATTTCTTTTTCATTTATTTTATTCATCCATTTTCGACAGAATTCATTTTCCGACAAAAATCTTCGACGGAATCCATTTTCCGTCGAAAACTTCACAAAAACAATTTCTTTTGACGGCATGCGCGCGATGGAAGCATCCTGTAGCGCCATGTCCATCTCGCTAGGCATGATCGATACCATCAAGAACCAGCCCTCTCCGCCGTCAATTCCTTTCACAACTTGTTCAGTCGTGATTCATCCGGGTGCCTCCACAAGATCAACGATGCACGTAAGGCAATAACAGCCGGGACCGGGGTAAGTCGCCAAAACGAACCGCCGCACATGCATCAAAGATGCTAAATCATCGTCAAGTTATTATGGGATTTGGACCTCAACGCAACGAAACATGGGCCCGAGCGCATTGAGAAAGAATTCCCCCGAAACACGTCCCACTCAGGCAACTCGGCAGTCATCGCAATTGTGTCCCCAGGGCATCAGGAATCGAGAGGGACGCACCGAATGGGCGACGTTCGGTTGTGGATGCGAAAGGAATCAAGCACCCACGTGGGATGCCCCGGGATCCATTGCTCTTGCGTCATCGACGGCTGAACGAGCCACGCCACATTGTCGTGGGAACTCAACCTCAACACAGCGGGACATTGGTGCGCACGACGTTGCTCCTAGCAGGCGTCAAAGGCCTAACCCACCTCCCTCGGTGATGTACACAATACCTAGGCCCCACAAGCATGGGAAGGCTTGCACGAGCTCTAGGGAGAGCCCCTATGGTGCCCCTACACAGCCCACCGCAGGAGTGGGAAGGCAGGCAGCTGCTTCCCCCTATAATAGCCTTATATGCAGTTGCCAGTTTTGCACAAGTAGATACCTTTTTTCTGAGGAGGAAGAAGTCCAAATTCGGACCTAGAAATTAAATTTCGGTCTAATTTTTTGCATGCATTCTTGTAAAAACCATATCTTACTATTCCTAAAGTCTCATGATTTTTCTAGATGGGATTAATTTAATATTAATTTTTCAAGAGGCGTGATTTGAGAAAATCCAAAAAAATGGAAAATTGTACCTAGGCATCGAATTTTGATCTGGTTTTTTGCAAGCATCCATGCTTAAATATATCCAACATCCCCTCCAAGTTTTATTGGATTTCATGGAAGGATTGTTTTTTAATAAATTTTTGAAGCCTATGCCTCCTCCCCCCATATAATAGCCTTATATGCAGTTACCAGTTTTGCACAACTAGACTCCTTTTTTGCGAGGAGGAAGAAGTCCAAATTCGGACCTAGAAATTGAATTTCAGTCTGATTTTTTGCATACATGCTTGGAAAAACCATATCTTACTGTTCCCAAAGTTTCATGATTTTTCTCCATGGGATTAATTTAATATTAATTTTTCAAGAGGCGTAATTTGAGAAAATCCGAAAAAATGGAAAATCGTACCCAGGCATCGAATTTTGATTAGCCAAGAGTTTGTGTGTGGTGCTCCCACGATTTTTGAGTTCCTCAAACTCATTTGATAGTGTTTCTACATTTGTTTTAGTCAATTTTTAGTGTAGTCTATCATCGGGTGCACCAGAAAGAGCCGCAGTGCACCAGAATGAGCCGGGGTGCACCATGGGCTAGCCGCGGTGCACAAAAATGAGGCGTGGTGGACTACTGGCTAGCCACGGCGCACCAGAATGAGCCGTGGTGCACCATGGGCTAGCCAAGGTGTACAAAAATGAGCCGCGGTGCAACAGAATGATCCGCGGGGCAGCAAAATGAGCCGTCGTGCACCATGGGTGAGCCGCGGTGCACCGGAATGAGCCGTGGTGAACCGCAATGAGCCGTGGTGCACCACGGGCTAGCCGCAGTGCACCAGAATGAGTCGCGGTGCACCGGAATGAGCCGTGGTGAACCGCAATGAGCCGTGGTGCACCATGGGCTAGCCGCAGTGCACCAGAATGAGCCGCGGTGCACCAGAATTGAGTCGTGGTGCACCATGGGCTAGCCGTGGTACACCAGAATGAGCTATGGTGCACCAGAATGAGCCGTTGTGCACTATGGGCTAGCCGCAGTGCATGAGAATGAGCTATGGTGTACCTGAATGAGCCGTTGTGCACCATGGGCTAGCCGCATTGCACCAGAATGTGACGGGGTGCACCAAAATGAGTCGTGGTACACCATGGGCTAGCCGCTGTGCACTAGAATGATCCGCGGTGCACCAGAATGAGTCGTGGTGCACCATGGGCTAGCCGCGGTGCACCAAAATTAGCCTTGGTGCTCCGTGGACTAGCCGCTGTGCACTAGAATGAGCCGTGGTGTACCATGGGCTAGCGACGGTGCATCAGAATGAGCCGTGGTGCACCATGGGCTAGCCGCAGTGCACTAGAATGAGTCGTGGTGCACCTTGGGCTAGCCGCGATGCACCAAAATAAGCCGGGGAGCACCAGAATGAGCCGTGGTTCACCATGGGCAAGCAACGGTGCACCAGAATGAGCCGCGGTGCACCAGAATGAGCCGTGGTGCACCATGGGCTAGCTGCGGTGCACAATCGAGATGATGACATTTTAAATTTATAGGGGAGTTTTGTTGCAATGGTGCACCAGAATGAGCAATGGTGCACCAGAATGAGCTGCAGTGCACAAGAATGAATCGTGGTGCACCATGGGCTAGCCGCGGTGCACCAGAATGAGCCTTAGAGCTCCGTGGGCTAGCCGCTGTGCACCAGAATGAGCCGAGGTTCACCAGAATGAGCCGTGGTGCACCATGGGCTAGCGGCGGTGCACCAGAATGAGCCGTGGTGCACCATGGGCTAGCCGCAGTGCACCAGACTGAGCCGTGGTGTACCATGGGCTAGTGGCGGTGCACCAGAATAAGCGGTGGTGCACCATAGGCTAGCCGCAGTGCACTAGAATGAGTCGTGGTGCACCATGGGCTAGTCGCGGTGCACCAGAATGAGCCGGGGAGCACCAGAATGAGCCGTGGTGCACCAGAATGAGTCGTGGTGCACCATGGGCAAGCAGCGGTGCACCAGAATGAGCCGCAGTGCACCAGAATGAGTTGTGGTGCACCATGGGCTAGCTGCGGTGCACAATCGAGATGAAGACATTTAAAATTTATGGGGGAGTTTTG
This sequence comes from Gastrolobium villosum, assembly GCA_032173675.1. Lineage (NCBI taxonomy): Eukaryota > Viridiplantae > Streptophyta > Magnoliopsida > Fabales > Fabaceae > Gastrolobium > Gastrolobium villosum. The sequence continues at coordinate 23,542 of JAVKPL010010007.1, forward strand.
TTGCAATGGTGCACCAGAATGAGCAATGGTGCACCAGAATGAGCAATGGTGCACCAGAATGAGCTGCGGTGCACCAGAATGAATAGTGGTGCACCATGGGCTAGCCGCGGTGCACCAGAATGAGCCTTAGAACTCCGTGGGCTAGCCGCTGTGCACCAGAATGAGCCGAGGTTCACCAGAATGAGCCGTGGTGCACCATGGGCTAGCCTCGGTGCACCAGAATGAGCCGTGGTGCACCGTGGGATAGCGGCGGTGCACCAGAATGAGTCGTGGTGCACCGTGGGATAGCGGCGGTGCACCAGAATGAGCCGTGGTGCACCGTGGGATAGCGGCGGTGCACCACAATGAGCCGTGGTGGACCGTGGGCTAGCGGCGGTGCACCAGAATGAGCCGTGGTGCACCATGGGCTAGCCGCGGTGCACCAGAATGAGCCGTGGTGCACCGTGGGCTAGCCGCCGTGCACTAGAATGAGTCGTGGTGCACCATGGGGCTAGCCGCGGTGCACCAGATTGAGCAGGGGAGCACCAGAACGGGTCGTGGTTCACCATGGGCTAGCCGCGGTGCACCAGAATGAGTCGTGGTGCACCATGGGTAAGTCGCGGTGCACCAGAATGAGCCGCAGTGCACCAGAATGAGCCGTGGTGCACCATGGGCTAGCTGCGGTGTACCAGAATGAGGCGTGGTGGACCATTGGCTAGCCGCGGTGCACCAGAATGAGCCGTGGTGCACCATGGGATAGCCGCGGTGTAAAAGAATGAGCAGTGGTGCACCATGGGCTAGCCGAGGTGCACCAGAATGTGCCGTGGTGCACCATGGGTTAGCCGCGGTGCACCAGAATGAGCCGTGGTGCACCCGAATTAGCCGTCGTGCACCATGGGTTAGTCGCGGTGCACCGGAATGAGCCGCGATGCACCGCAATGAGTCGTGGTGCACCATGGACTAGCCGCGATGCACCAGAATGAGCCGCGGTGCACCAGAATGCGCCGTGGTGCACTATGGGCTAGCCGCAATGCCCCAGAATCAGCCGCCGTACACCACAATAAGCCGTGGTGCACCATGGGCTAGCAGCGGTGCACCAGAATGAGCCGTGGTGCACCATGGGCTAGCCGCAGTGCACTAGAATGAGTCGTGGTGCACCATGGGCTAGCCGCGGTGCACCAGAATGAGCAGGGGAGCACCAGAATGAGCCGTGGTTCACCATGGGCTAGCCGAGGTGCACCAGAATGAGTCGTGGTGCACCATGGGCAAGCCGCGGTGCACCAGAATGAGCTGCAGTGCACCAGAATGAGCCGTGGTGCACCATGGGCTAGCTGCGGTGCACCAGAATGAGGCGTGGTGGACCATTGGCTAGCCGCGGTGCACCAGAATGAGCCGTGGTGCACCATGGGATAGCCGCGGTGCAAAAGAATGAGCGATGGTGTACCATGGGCTAGCCGAGGTGCACCAGAATGAGCCGTGGTGCACCCGAATTAGCCGTGGTGCACAATGGGTTAGTCGCGGTGCACCAAAATGAGCCGCGGTGCACCGCAATGAGCCGTGGTGCACCAGAATGAGCATTGGTGCACCAAAATCGAGGGTGGCCGTCCGATCAAAGACTAACCAGAGAATCGTTACCTCCACCCCATTTTTGCCAAATTCCATCGTTTAGACCACTTTTTCGGGGCCCAAAATATTTTTTATCAATCCCTGAACAAGTGAAAATTGAGAAAATCCGAAAAATGGAAAAGCATACCCCAGCATTGAATTTTGAGCTGGTTTTTTTGCAGGCGTCCATACTTAAATATATCCAACATCCCCTCCAAGTTTCATTGGATTTCTTGGTGAATTTTTTCATTGATCTGAATATGCATGCTCCCCCTAAACTATAGGAACTTTGCCTTGTATGCAACTACCAAGGCTTTGTGTGTGGTGCTCCCACGATTTTTGAGTTCCTCCAACTTATTTGATAGTGTTTCTGCATTTGTTTTGGTCAATTTTTAGTGGTCTATAATCGGGTGCACCGCGTCAGGCACCGGGTGCACCTCGTCCGACACCAGGTCAAGCATCAGGCGCATCTCGTCAGGCACCGAGTCAAGCATAAGGTGCACCAGGCACACCTCAAGGGGCACCAAGTCAAGCATCCGGGGCATCTCGACGGATTTCCTTTTTCATCGAAAAACTTCGCAAAAACAATTTCTTTTGCATTTATTTTATTTATCCGTTTTCAACGGAATCCATTTTCCTTCGTAAAACAACACAAAAATCAAATTCTTTTGCTATTATATTATTCATCCATTTTCGTCAGAATCCGTTTTCCGTAAAAAAACTTCTAAGGAATCCATTTTCCGTCGAAAAACTTCAAAAAATCAATTTCATTTGCATTTATTTTATCATCCGTTTTCAACGTAATCCATTTTGCTTCAAAAAACAACACAAAATCAATCTTTTGCATTTATTTTATTCATCCATTTTCGACGTAATTCATTTTCCGTCAAAAAACTTCGACGGAATCTGTTTTCCGTCGAAAAACATCACAAAAACAATTTCTTTTGCATTTATTTTATTCATCCGTTTTCGACGGAATCCATTTTGCTTCGAAAAACTTTACAAAATCAAATTATTTTCCAATTTATTTTATTCATCCGTTTTCGACGGAATTCGTTTTCCGTCAAAAATCTTCAACTGATTTCGTTTTTAGTCGAAAAACAACACAAAATCAATTTCTTTTGCATTTATTTTATTCATCCATTTTCGACGGAATTTTTTTCAGTCAAAAATCTTCAACGGAATCCATTTTCCGTCGAAAAACTTCACAAAATCAATTTCTTTTGCAGTTTTTTTATTCATCCATTTTCGACGGAATTCATTTTCCGTAGAAAAACTTCACAAAACAAATTTTTTTTGCATTAATGTTATTCATCCATTTTCGACGGAATACATTTTCCGTCAAAAATCTTCGACGGAATCCGTTTTCCGTCGAAAAACTTTACAAAATCAATTTCTTTTCCAATTTATTTTATTCATCCATTTTTTACGGAATTCGTTTTACGTCAAAAATCTTCAACGGATTTCCTTTTTCATCGAATAACTTCACAAAATCAATTTCTTTTGCATTTATCTTATTCATCCGTTTTCAACGGGATCCATTTTCCTTCGAAAAAAATACAAAAACAATTTCTTTTGCATTTATTTCATTCATCAGTTTTCGACGGAATCCGTTTTCCGTCAAAAAACTTCACAAAATGAATTTCTTTTCCATTTATCTTATTCATCCGTTTTCGACGGAATTCATTTTCCCTCCAAAATCATCGACGAAATCCATTTTCCGTCGAAAAACTTCACAAAATCAATTTCTTTTGCATTTATTTTACTCATCCCTTTTCGACGGAAACCGTTTTCCGTCGAAAAACTTCACAAAATCAATTTCTTTTCCTATTTATTTTATTCATCCGTTTTCGACGAATTTCATTTTCTGTAAAAAATCTTCGACGGATTTCCTTTTTCGTCGAACAACTTCACAAAATCAATTTCTTTTGCATTTATTTTATTCATCTGTTTTCAACGGAATCCATTTTGCTTTGAAAAACAAAACAAAATCAATTTCTTTTGCATTTATTTTATTCATCCATTTTCGACGGAATCCGTTTTCCGTCGAAAAACTTCACAAAATCAATTTCTTTTGCATTTATTTTATTCATCCATTTTCGACGAAATTCATTTTCCGTCAAAAATCTTCGACGGAATCCATTTTCCATCGAAAAACTTCACAAAATCAATTTCTTTTGCATTTATTTTATTCATCCGTTTTCGATGGAATTCATTTTCCGTCAAAAATCTTCGATGGAATCCATTTTCCGTCAAAAATGTTCTACGGAATCAATTTTCCGTTGAAAAACTTCACCAAATTAATTTCTTTTGCATTTATTTTATTCATTTGTTTTCGACGGAATTTGTTTTCCATCGAAAAACTTTACAAAATTAATTTCTTTGGCATTTATTTTAATCATCCGTTTTCGACGGAATACATTTTTCGTCAAAAATCTTTGACGGAATCTATTTTTCTTCGAAAAACTTCATAAAATCAATTTCTTTTGCATTTATTTTATTCATCCATTTTCGACGGAATCCGTTTTCCATCAAAAAAATTCACAATATCAATTTCTTTTGCATTTATTTTATTCATCCATTTTCGACGGAATCCATTTTCCGTGAAAAAAAACTTCACAAAATTAATTTCTTTTGCGTTTATTTTATTCATCCATTTTCGACGGAATTCATTTTCCGTCAAAAATCTTCGACAGAATCCATTTTCCGTCGAAAAACTTGACAAAATCAATTTCTTTTGCATTTATTTTATTCATCCGTTTTTGATGGAATCCATTTTCCTTCGAAAAACTTTACAAAATCAAATTATTTTCCAATTTATTTTATTCATCTTTTTTCGACGGAATTCGTTTTCCGTCAAAAATCTTCGACTGATTTCCTTTTTCGTCGAAAAACTTCCCAAAATCAATTTTTTTTTCCATTTATTTTATTCATCCGTTTCAACGGAATCCATATTCCTTCGATAAATAACACACACAAAAATTTCTTTTGCATTTATCTCATTCATCCATTTTCGACGGAATTCACTTCCCGTCAAAAAACTTCACAAAATCAATTTCTTTTGCATTTATTTTATTCATCCATTTTCGACGGAATTCATTTTCCGTCAAAAATCTTCGACGGAATCCATTTTCCGTCAAAAATCTTCTACGGAATCATTTTTCCGTCGAAAAACTTCACAAAATCAATTTCTTTTGCATTTATTTTATTCAACTATTTTTGACGGAATCAATTTTCCGTCGAAAAACTTCACAAAATTAATTTCTTTTGCGTTTATTTTATTCATCCATTTTCGACGGAATTCATTTTCTGTCAAAAATCTTCGACGGAATCCATTTTCGTCGAAAAACATCACAAAATCAATTTCTTTTGCATTTATTTTATTCATCCGTTTTTGGCGGAATACATTTTCCGTCAAAAATCTTCGACGGAATCCATTTTCCGTCGAAAACTTCACAAAATCATTTTCTTTTGCATTTATTTTATTCATCCATTTTCGACGGAATCCGTTTTCCGTCAAAAAACTTCGCAAAAACAATTTCTTTTGAATTTATTTTATTCATCCATTTTCGACGGAATCCATTTTCCGTCAAAAAACTTCACAAAATCAATTTCTTTTGCATTTATTTTATTCATCCATTTTCGACGAAATTCATTTTCCGTCAAAAATCATCGACGAAATCCATTTTCCGTCGAAAAACTTCACAAAATCAATTTCTTTTCCATTTATTTTACTCATCCATTTTCGACGGAATCCATTTTCCGTCGAAAAACTTCACAAAATCAATTTCTTTTGCATTATTTTATTCATCTATTTTCGACGGAATCAATTTTCCGTCGAAAAACTTCACAAAATTAATTTCTTTTGCGTTTATTTTATTCATCCATATTCGACGGAATTCATTTTCTGTCAAAAATCTTAGACGGAATCCATTTTCGTCGAAAAACATCACAAAATCAATTTCTTTTGCATTTATTTTATTCATCCGTTTTTGGCGGAATACATTTTCCGTCAAAAATCTTCGACGGAATCCATTTTCCGTCGAAAACTTCACAAAATCATTTTCTTTTACATTTATTTTACTCATCCATTTTCGACGGAATCCGTTTTCCGTCGAAAAACTTCACAAAATCAATTTCTTTTGCATTTATTTTATTCATCCTTTTTCGACGGAATCTCTTTTCCTTCGAAAAACTTTACAAAATCAAATTATTTTATTCATTCATTTTCGACGGAATTCGTTTTCCGTCAAAAATCTTCGACTGATTTCCTTTTACGTCGAAAAACTTCACAAAATCAATTTTTTTTCCATTTATTTTATTCATCCGTCTTCAACGGAATCCATTTTCCTTCGAAAAACAACACAAAGAAAAATTTCTTTTGCATTTATTTTATTCAGCCATTTTCGACGGAATTTATTTCCCGTCAAAAAACTTCACAAAATCAATTTCTTTTGCATTTATTTTATTCATCCATTTTCGACGGAATCATTTTTCGTGAAAAAAACTTCACAAAATTAATTTCTTTTGCGTTTATTTTATTCATCCATTTTCGACGGAATTCATTTTCCGTCGAAAAACTTGACAAAATCAATTTCTTTTGCATTTATTTTATTCATCCGTTTTTGATGGAATCCATTTTCCTTCGAAAAACTTTACAAAATCAAATTATTTTCCAATTTATTTTATTCATCCGTTTTCGACGGAATTCGTTTTCCGTCAAAAATCTTCGACTGATTTCCTTTTTCGTCGAAAAACTTCCCAAAATCAATTTTTTTTTTCCATTTATTTTATTCATCCGTTTCAACGGAATCCATATTCCTTCGATAAATAACACACACAAAAATTTCTTTTGCATTTATTTCATTCATCCATTTTCGACGGAATTCACTTCCCGTCAAAAAACTTCACAAAATCAATTTCTTTTGCATTTATTTTATTCATCCATTTTCGACGGAATTCATTTTCCGTCAAAAATCTTCGACGGAATCCATTTTCCGTCAAAAATCTTCTACGGAATCATTTTTCCGTCGAAAAACTTCACAAAATCAATTTCTTTTGCATTTATTTTATTCATCTATTTTCGACGGAATCAATTTTCCGTCGAAAAACTTCACAAAATTAATTTCTTTTGCGTTTATTTTATTCATCCATTTTCGACGGAATTCATTTTCTGTCAAAAATCTTCGACGGAATCCATTTTCGTCGAAAAACATCACAAAATCAATTTCTTTTGCATTTATTTTATTCATCCGTTTTTGGCGGAATACATTTTCCGTCCAAAATCTTCGACGGAATCCATTTTCCGTCGAAAACTTCACAAAATCATTTTCTTTTGCATTTATTTTATTCATCCATTTTCGACGGAATCCGTTTTCCGTCAAAAAACTTCGCAAAAACAATTTCTTTTGAATTTATTTTATTCATCCATTTTCGACGGAATCCTTTTTCCGTCAAAAAACTTCACAAAATCAATTTCTTTTGCATTTATTTTATTCATCCATTTTCGACGAAATTCATTTTCCGTCAAAAATCATCGACGAAATCCATTTTCCGTCGAAAAACTTCACAAAATCAATTTCTTTTCCATTTATTTTACTCATCCATTTTCGACGGAATCCATTTTCCGTCGAAAAACTTCACAAAATCAATTTCTTTTGCATTATTTTATTCATCTATTTTCGACGGAATCAATTTTCCGTCGAAAAACTTCACAAAATTAATTTCTTTTGCGTTTATTTTATTCATCCATATTCGACGGAATTCATTTTCTGTCAAAAATCTTCGACGGAATCCATTTTCGTCGAAAAACATCACAAAATCAATTTCTTTTGCATTTATTTTATTCATCCGTTTTTGGCGGAATACATTTTCCGTCAAAAATCTTCGACGGAATCCATTTTCCGTCGAAAACTTCACAAAATCATTTTCTTTTACATTTATTTTACTCATCCATTTTCGACGGAATCCGTTTTCCGTCGAAAAACTTCACAAAATCAATTTCTTTTGCATTTATTTTATTCATCCTTTTTCGACGGAATCTCTTTTCCTTCGAAAAACTTTACAAAATCAAATTATTTTCCAAATTATTTTATTCATTCATTTTCGACGGAATTCGTTTTCCGTCAAAAATCTTCGACTGATTTCCTTTTTCGTCGAAAAACTTCACAAAATCAATTTTTTTCCATTTATTTTATTCATCCGTCTTCAACGGAATCCATTTTCCTTCGAAAAACAACACAAAGAAAAATTTCTTTTGCATTTATTTTATTCAGCCATTTTCGACGGAATTTATTTCCCGTCAAAAAACTTCAGAAAATCATTTTCTTTTGCATTTATTTTATTCATCCATTTTCGACGGAATCCATTTTTCGTGAAAAAAACTTCACAAAATTAATTTCTTTTGCGTTTATTTTATTCATCCATTTTCGACAGAATTCATTTTCCGTCAAAAATCTTCGACGGAAACCATTTTCCGTCGAAAAACTAGACAAAATTAATTTCTTTTGCATTTATTTTATTCATCTGTTTTCGATGGAATCCATTTTCCTTCGAAAAACTTTACAAAATCAAATTATTTTCCAATTTATTTTAATCATCCGTTTTCGACGGAATTCATTTTCCGTCAAAAATCTTCGACTGATTTCCTTTTTCGTCGAAAAACTTCCCAAAATCAATTCCATTATTTTATTCATCCGTTTTCAACGGAATCCATTTTCCTTCGATAAATAACACACACAAAAATTTCTTTTGCATTTATTTTATTCATCCATTTTCGACGGAATTCACTTCCCGTCAAAAAACTTCACAAAATCAATTTCTTTTGCATTTATTTTATTCATCCATTTTCGACGGAATTCATTTTCCGTCAAAAATCTTCGACGGATTCATTTTTCCGTCGAAAAACTTCACAAAATCAATTTCTTTTGCATTTATTTTATTCATCTATTTTCGACGGAATCAATTTTCCGTCGAAAAACTTCACAAAATTAATTTCTTTTGCATTTATTTTATTCATCCATTTTCGACGGAATTCATTTTCTGTCAAAAATCTTCGACGGAATCCATTTTCGTCGAAAAACATCACAAAATCAATTTCTTTTGCATTTATTTTATTCATCCGTTTTTGGCGGAATACATTTTCCGTCAAAAATCTTTGACGGAATCCATTTTCCGTCGAAAACTTCACAACATTTTCTTTTGTATTTATTTTATTCATCCATTTTCGACGGAATCCGTTTTCCGTCAAAAAACTTCACAAAAACAATTTCTTTTGAGTTTATTTTATTCATCCATTTTCGACGGAATCCATTTTCCGTCAAAAAACTTCACAAAATCAATTTCTTTTGCATTTATTTTATTCATCCATTTTCGACGAAATTCATTTTCCGTCAAAAGTCTTCGACTGATTTCCTTTTTAGTCGAAAAACTTCACAAAATCAATTTCTTTTGCATTTATTTTACTCATCCATTTTCGACGGAATCCGTTTTCCGTCGAAAAACTTCACAAAATCAATTTCTTTTGCATTTATTTTTTTCATCCGTTTTCGACGGAATCCCTTTTCCTTCGAAAAACTTTACAAAATCAAATTATTTTCCAATTTATTTTATTCATCCATTTTCGACGGAATTCGTTTTCCGTCAAAAATCTTCGACTGATTTCCTTTTTAGTCGAAAAACTTCACAAAATCAATTTCTTTTCCATTTATTTTATTCATCCGTTTTCAACGGAATTCATTTTCCTTCGAAAAACAACACAAAATCAATTTCTTTTGCATTTATTTTATTCATCCATTTTCGATGGAATACATTTTCCGTCAAAAATCTTCGTCGGAATCCATTTTCCGTCGAAAAACTTCACAAAATCAATTTCTTTTGCATTTATTTTTTTCATCCGTTTTCGACGGACGGAATACATTTTCCGTCAAAAATCTTCGTCGGAATCCATTTTCCGTCGAAAAACTTCACAAAATCAATTTCTTTTGCATTTATTTTTTTCATCCGTTTTCGACGGAATCCATTTTCCGTCGAAAAACTTTACAAAATCCATTTCTTTTCCAATTTATTTTATTCATCTGTTTTTGACGGAATTCGTTTTACGTCAAAAATCTTCGACGGAATGCATTTTTCGTCGAAAAACTTCACAAAATCAATTTCTTTTGCATTTATTTTATTCATCCATTTTCGACGGAATCCGTTTTCCATCAAAAAATTTCACAATATCGATTTCTTTTGCATTTATTTTATTCATCCATTTTCGACGGAATCCATTTTCCGTGAAAAAAACTTCACAAAATTAATTTCTTTTGCGTTTATTTTATTCATCCATTTTCGGCGGAATACATTTTCCGTCAAAAATCTTATATGGAATCCATTTTCCGTCGAAAACTTCACAAAATCATTTTCTTTTGCATTTATTTTATTCATCCATTTTCGACGGAATCCGTTTTCCGTCAAAAAACTTCGCAAAAACAATTTCTTTTAAATTTATTTTATTCATCCATTTTCGACGGAATCCATTTTCCGTCAAATAACTTCACAAAATCAATTTCTTTTGCATTTATTTTATTCATACATTTTCGATGAAATTCATTTTCCGTCAAAAATCATCGACGGAATCCATTTTCCGTCGAAAAACTTCACAAAATCAATTTCTTTTGCATTTATTTTACTCATCCATTTTCGACGGAATCCGTTTTCCGTCGAAAAACTTCACAAAATCAATTTCTTTTGCATTTATTTTATTCATCTATTTTCGACGGAATCCATTTTCCGTTGAAAAACTTCACAAAATTAATTCCTTTTGCATTTATTTTATTCATCCATTTTCGACGGAATTCATTTTTGTCAAAAATCTTCGACGGAATCCATTTTCGTCGAAAAACATCACAAAATCAATTTCTTTTGCATTTATTTTATTCATCCATTTTCGGCGGAATACATTTTCCGTCAAAAATCTTATATGGAATCCATTTTCCGTCGAAAACTTCACAAAATCATTTTCTTTTGCATTTATTTTATTCATCCATTTTCGACGGAATCCGTTTTCCGTCAAAAAACTTCGCAAAAACAATTTCTTTTAAATTTATTTTATTCATCCATTTTCGACGGAATCCATTTCCGTCAAATAACTTCACAAAATCAATTTCCTTTGCATTTATTTTATTCATACATTTTCGATGAAATTCATTTTCCGTCAAAAATCATCGACGGAATCCATTTTCCGTCGAAAAACTTCACAAAATCAATTTCTTTTGCATTTATTTTACTCATCCATTTTCGACGGAATCCGTTTTCCGTCGAAAAACTTCACAAAATCAATTTCTTTCGCATTTATTTTATTCATCCGTTTTCGACGGAATCCCTTTTCCTTCGAAAAACTTTACAAAATCAAATTATTTTCCAATTTATTTTATTCATCCGTTTTCGACGGAATTCGTTTTCCGTCAAAAATCTTCGACTGATTTCCTTTTTAGTCGAAAAACTTCACAAAATCAATTTCTTTTCCATTTATTTTATTCATCCGTTTTCAACGGAATTCATTTTCCTTCGAAAAACAACACAAAATCAATTTCTTTTGCATTTATTTTATTCATCCATTTTCGACGGAATACATTTTCCGTCAAAAATATTCGTCGGAATCCATTTTCCGTCGAAAAACTTCATAAAATCAATTTCTTTTGCATTTATTTTTTTCATCCGTTTTCGACGGAATCCATTTTCCGTCGAAAAAATTTACAAAATCAATTTCTTTTCCAATTTATTTTATTCATCCATTTTTTTTCGTTTTACGGACGGATTCGTCGAAAAACTTCACAAAATCAATTTCTTTTGTCAAAAATCTATTTTCCGTCGAAAAACTTCACAAAATCAATTTCTTTTGCATTTATTTTATTCATCCGTTTTCAACGGAATCCATTTTCCTTCGAAAAACAACACAAAATCAATTTCTTTTGCATTTATTTTATTCATCCATTTTCGATGGAATTCATTTTCCGTCAAAAATCTTTTCCATTTTCCGTCGAAAAACTTCACAAAATCAATTTCTTTTGCATTTATTTTTTTCATCCGTTTTCGACGGACGGAATACATTTTCCGTCAAAAATCTTCGTCGGAATCCATTTTCCGTCGAAAAACTTCACAAAATCAATTTCTTTTGCATTTATTTTTTTCATCCGTTTTCGACGGAATCCATTTTCCGTCGAAAAACTTTACAAAATCCATTTCTTTTCCAATTTATTTTATTCATCTGTTTTTGACGGAATTCGTTTTACGTCAAAAATCTTCGACGGAATGCATTTTTCGTCGAAAAACTTCATAAAATCAATTTCTTTTGCATTTATTTTATTCATCCATTTTCGACGGAATCCGTTTTCCATCAAAAAATTTCACAATATCGATTTCTTTTGCATTTATTTTATTCATCCATTTTCGACGGAATCCATTTTCCGTGAAAAAAACTTCACAAAATTAATTTCTTTTGCGTTTATTTTATTCATCCATTTTCGGCGGAATACATTTTCCGTCAAAAATCTTATATGGAATCCATTTTCCGTCGAAAACTTCACAAAATCATTTTCTTTTGCATTTATTTTATTCATCCATTTTCGACGGAATCCGTTTTCCGTCAAAAAACTTCGCAAAAACAATTTCTTTTAAATTTATTTTATTCATCCATTTTCGACGGAATCCATTTTCCGTCAAATAACTTCACAAAATCAATTTCTTTTGCATTTATTTTATTCATACATTTTCGATGAAATTCATTTTCCGTCAATAATCATCGACGGAATCCATTTTCCGTCGAAAAACTTCACAAAATCAATTTCTTTTGCATTTATTTTACTCATCCATTTTCGACGGAATCCGTTTTCCGTCGAAAAACTTCACAAAATCAATTTCTTTTGCATTTATTTTATTCATCTATTTTCGACGGAATCCATTTTCCGTTGAAAAACTTCACAAAATTAATTCCTTTTGCATTTATTTTATTCATCCATTTTCGACGGAATTCATTTTTGTCAAAAATCTTCGACGGAATCCATTTTCGTCGAAAAACATCACAAAATCAATTTCTTTTGCATTTATTTTATTCATCCATTTTCGGCGGAATACATTTTCCGTCAAAAATCTTATATGGAATCCATTTTCCGTCGAAAACTTCACAAAATCATTTTCTTTTGCATTTATTTTATTCATCCATTTTCGACGGAATCCGTTTTCCGTCAAAAAACTTCGCAAAAACAATTTCTTTTAAATTTATTTTATTCATCCATTTTCGACGGAATCTATTTCCGTCAAATAACTTCACAAAATCAATTTCTTTTGCATTTATTTTATTCATACATTTTCGATGAAATTCATTTTCCGTCAAAAATCATCGACGGAATCCATTTTCCGTCGAAAAACTTCACAAAATCAATTTCTTTTGCATTTATTTTACTCATCCATTTTGACGGAATCCGTTTTCCGTCGAAAAACTTCACAAAATCAATTTCTTTCGCATTTATTTTATTCATCCGTTTTCGACGGAATCCCTTTTCCTTCGAAAAACTTTACAAAATCAAATTATTTTCCAATTTATTTTATTCATCCATTTTCGACGGAATTCGTTTTCCGTCAAAAATCTTCGACTGATTTCCTTTTTAGTCGAAAAACTTCACAAAATCAATTTCTTTTCCATTTATTTTATTCATCCGTTTTCAACAGAATTCATTTTCCTTCGAAAAACAACACAAAATCAATTTCTTTTGCATTTATTTTATTCATCCATTTTCGACGGAATACATTTTCCGTCAAAAATATTCGTCGGAATCCATTTTCCGTCGAAAAACTTCATAAAATCAATTTCTTTTGCATTTATTTTTTTCATCCGTTTTCGACGGAATCCATTTTCCTTCGAAAAAATTTACAAAATCAATTTCTTTTCCAATTTATTTTATTCATCCATTTTTCACGGAATTCGTTTTACGTCAAAAATCTTTGACGGATTTCCTTTTTCGTCGAAAAACTTCACAAAATCAATTTCTTTTGCATTTATTTTATTCATCCATTTTCGACGGAATCCATTTTCCGTCAAAAAACTTCACAAAATCAATTTCTTTTGCATTTATTTTATTCATCCATTTTCGACGAAATTCATTTTCCGTCAAAAGTCTTCGACTGAAAGTCGAAAAACTTCACAAAATCAATTTCTTTTGCATTTATTTTACTCATCCATTTTCGACAGAATCCGTTTTCCGTCGAAAAACTTCACAAAATCAATTTCTTTTGCTTTTATTTTATTCATCTATTTTCGACGGAATCCATTTTCCGTTGAAAAACTTCACAAAATTAATTCCTTTTGCATTTATTTTATTCATCCATTTTCGACGGAATTCATTTTTGTCAAAAATCTTCCGGAATCCATTTTCGTCGAAAAACATCACAAAATCAATTTTTTTTTGCATTTATTTTATTCATCCATTTTCGGCGGAATACATTTTCCGTCAAAAATCTTATATGGAATCCATTTTCCGTCGAAAACTTCACAAAATCATTTTCTTTTGCATTTATTTTATTCATCCATTTTCGACGGAATCCGTTTTCCGTCAAAAAACTTCGCAAAAACAATTTCTTTTAAATTTATTTTATTCATCCATTTTCGACGGAATCCATTTCCGTCAAAAAACTTCACAAAATCAATTTCTTTTGCATTTATTTTATTCATCCATTTTCGACGGAATCCGTTTTCCGTCGAAAAACTTCACAAAATCAATTTCTTTCGCATTTATTTTATTCATCCGTTTTCGACGGAATCCCTTTTCCTTCGAAAAACTTTACAAAATCAAATTATTTTCCAATTTATTTTATTCATCCGTTTTCGACGGAATTCGTTTTCCGTCAAAAATCTTCGACTGATTTCCTTTTTAGTCGAAAAACTTCACAAAATCAATTTCTTTTCCATTTATTTTATTCATCCGTTTTCAACGGAATTCATTTTCCTTCGAAAAACAACACAAAATCAATTTCTTTTGCATTTATTTTATTCATCCATTTTCGATGGAATACATTTTCCGTCAAAAATCTTCGTCGGAATCCATTTTCCGTCGAAAAACTTCACAAAATCAATTTCTTTTGCATTTATTTTTTTCATCCGTTTTCGACGGACGGAATACATTTTCCGTCAAAAATCTTCGTCGGAATCCATTTTCCGTCGAAAAACTTCACAAAATCAATTTCTTTTGCATTTATTTTTTTCATCCGTTTTCGACGGAATCCATTTTCCGTCGAAAAACTTTACAAAATCCATTTCTTTTCCAATTTATTTTATTCATCTGTTTTTGACGGAATTCGTTTTACGTCAAAAATCTTCGACGGAATCCATTTTCCGTCGAAAAACTTCACAAAATCAATTTCTTTTGCATTTATTTTATTCATCCATTTTCGACGGAATCCGTTTTCCATCAAAAAATTTCACAATATCGATTTCTTTTGCATTTATTTTATTCATCCATTTTCGACGGAATCCATTTTCCGTGAAAAAAACTTCACAAAATTAATTTCTTTTGCGTTTATTTTATTCATCCATTTTCGGCGGAATACATTTTCCGTCAAAAATCTTATATGGAATCCATTTTCCGTCGAAAACTTCACAAAATCATTTTCTTTTGCATTTATTTTATTCATCCATTTTCGACGGAATCCGTTTTCCGTCAAAAAACTTCGCAAAAACAATTTCTTTTAAATTTATTTTATTCATCCATTTTCGACGGAATCCATTTTCCGTCAAATAACTTCACAAAATCAATTTCTTTTGCATTTATTTTATTCATACATTTTCGATGAAATTCATTTTCCGTCAAAAATCATCGACGGAATCCATTTTCCGTCGAAAAACTTCACAAAATCAATTTCTTTTGCATTTATTTTACTCATCCATTTTCGACGGAATCCGTTTTCCGTCGAAAAACTTCACAAAATCAATTTCTTTTGCATTTATTTTATTCATCTATTTTCGACGGAATCCATTTTCCGTTGAAAAACTTCACAAAATTAATTCCTTTTGCATTTATTTTATTCATCCATTTTCGACGGAATTCATTTTTGTCAAAAATCTTCGACGGAATCCATTTTCGTCGAAAAACATCACAAAATCAATTTCTTTTGCATTTATTTTATTCATCCATTTTCGGCGGAATACATTTTCCGTCAAAAATCTTATATGGAATCCATTTTCCGTCGAAAACTTCACAAAATCATTTTCTTTTGCATTTATTTTATTCATCCATTTTCGACGGAATCCGTTTTCCGTCAAAAAACTTCGCAAAAACAATTTCTTTTAAATTTATTTTATTCATCCATTTTCGACGGAATCCATTTCCGTCAAATAACTTCACAAAATCAATTTCCTTTGCATTTATTTTATTCATACATTTTCGATGAAATTCATTTTCCGTCAAAAATCATCGACGGAATCCATTTTCCGTCGAAAAACTTCACAAAATCAATTTCTTTTGCATTTATTTTACTCATCCATTTTCGACGGAATCCGTTTTCCGTCGAAAAACTTCACAAAATCAATTTCTTTCGCATTTATTTTATTCATCCGTTTTCGACGGAATCCCTTTTCCTTCGAAAAACTTTACAAAATCAAATTATTTTCCAATTTATTTTATTCATCCGTTTTCGACGGAATTGGTGTTCCGTCAAAAATCTTCGACTGATTTCCTTTTTAGTCGAAAAACTTCACAAAATCAATTTCTTTTCCATTTATTTTATTCATCCGTTTTCAACGGAATTCATTTTCCTTCGAAAAACAACACAAAATCAATTTCTTTTGCATTTATTTTATTCATCCATTTTCGACGGAATACATTTTCCGTCAAAAATATTCGTCGGAATCCATTTTCCGTCGAAAAACTTCATAAAATCAATTTCTTTTGCATTTATTTTTTTCATCCGTTTTCGACGGAATCCATTTTCCGTCGAAAAAATTTACAAAATCAATTTCTTTTCCAATTTATTTTATTCATCCATTTTTCACGGAATGACGGATTTCCATTTTTCGTCGAAAAACTTCACAAAATCAATTTCTTTTGCATTTATTTTATTCATCCATTTTCGACGGAATCCATTTTCCGTCAAAAAACTTCACAAAATCAATTTCTTTTGCATTTATTTTATTCATCCATTTTCGACGAAATTCATTTTCCGTCAAAAGTCTTCGACTGATTTCCTTTTTAGAATCCATTTTCGAAAAACTTCACAAAATCAATTTCTTTTGCATTTATTTTATTCATCCATTTTCGACGGAATTCGTTTTCCGTCGAAAAACTTCACAAAATCAATTTCTTTTGCTTTTATTTTATTCATCTAATCCATTTTCCGTTGAAAAACTTCACAAAATTAATTCCTTTTGCATTTATTTTATTCATCCATTTTCGACGGAATGTCAAAAATCTTCGACGGAATCCATTTTCGTCGAAAAACATCACAAAATCAATTTTTTTTGCATTTATTTTATTCATCCATTTTCGGCGGAATACATTTTCCGTCAAAAATCTTATATGGAATCCATTTTCCGTCGAAAACTTCACAAAATCATTTTCTTTTGCATTTATTTTATTCATCCATTTTCGACGGAATCCGTTTTCCGTCAAAAAACTTCGCAAAAACAATTTCTTTTAAATTTATTTTATTCATCCATTTTCGACGGAATCCATTTCCGTCTAATAACTTCACAAAATCAATTTCTTTTGCATTTATTTTACTCATCCATTTTCGACGGAATCCGTTTTCCGTCGAAAAACTTCACAAAATCAATTTCTTTCGCATTTATTTTATTCATCCGTTTTCGACGGAATCCCTTTTCCTTCGAAAAACTTTACAAAATCAAA
>JAVKPL010010008.1:0-41548 GCA_032173675.1 Gastrolobium villosum
TTGCTTCAAAAAGTGCGAACCCCACAAAATATTTTGTGTGTAGGAAACTTTTTTGTGTCATGTTAAATAATAAATGCAAATCCCATAAAGAATAGCTTACCATTCATTTATGATATAATAAGAAAGAAAGTATATGTAAAAGAGAAAGGTTATACTTAGTACCTATTTTTCTTACTACTTCTTACTACCAAATCTTAACCGTTGATTTCCGTCAATCTAACGATTGTAATTTATGTGATTATAATTATTAATTTGTAATAAATTACACCCGTTAGATTGACTAAAATCAATGGTTAAGATTTGATAGTAAGAAGTAATAAGAAAAAATAAGTAGTAAGTATAACCTTTCCCTATTTAAAATAAGAAAGAGCAAAATTAGTGTATACTGGTACAACAGAATCAGTAGATCAACAGTTAAAACCTATGAAGCACCGACACTTCAAAAATCCTGATGTGTCGTGTCCGACACTTCCCGACACTCTCGGACACTCCGACACTCTCCGACACTCCAATACACATTACATAAATTCAAAAAAAAGTTTAAAGGTTGCGTTGCGTTCAGTTTTTTGTTCCAACTATTAGATTCGTTAGATTACGATTATTATTTTATTGAGTTTAATACAAATATTTGAGATATCTTATGTTTTTTTTGTAAAATTTATGAATATTATAAGTTTATTTTTTTGTTAAATTACTGAATATTAAATATAATATACACTACATAAATTAAAATATTATTTAATATCAAAACGTGTTCTAACATGTCGAAATCTAACATTTTTTAGAATTAACGTGTCGGAGTATCGTGTCGTATCGTGTCACGTGTCTCGTGTCGATATCGGTGCTAGATAGGTTAAAACTAAGTTTATGTCTTATAATTCTTATACAAGTGTAAGTGAATATTTTCCATAAAAGATATAATGATCTGAAAAACTAATAATTAATGTCGCTAGCATTCACATTCTTTTATACTACTTTGATAAACTATACACTCATTACGCAATCACTTTTCAACGAAAAAAAGGCATTAAAAGGAATCATTGTTAACAAAGTGTTACGAGCATCCATATGAATAAAGTTCAAAATCAATTTATAAATGTTGCACCTACCACATGCGTAAAATTGGTCCCATTGCAAAAATGAAAACCCAATTGGCTTATAAATTGTTAACGAGTCATAACAAATTATTTTATAGTTTATAATTATATTAAATTATAAAAAAGTTAGGGGATATCTTGGGAATAATAAAAGGTTATTCTTACAAAAATGTATACAATAATGCCATGTTATGCCGAATACATGATAGTTATTAATATAAGCCATATGTGCATTTTGGCATACTGATTTTAATTACTTCTTTGAGACGAATCGACATACCCAGTATCTCTACAAGATTCAATTCTTTGAGTCAACTAGTGAAATTAATCCCGACTTGGGATTTAATCTCAATTAAAGCTCATTGCCTTTCCCAAAAATGATATATTTGATAAAAATCAAAACCAGATTCTCTTCCCACTTTATCCACAGTTCGCCCACTCACCCATACTTCTCATCCTTTCCTCACTAATGACACAACATTAAAAGATACGTACACTTACATTATAATAAGCACAATGCTCTTGCTTAATAAAGATCCCATGCTAGACTCTTACACTTGATTGCTGATAATGTTATCCAAGTAACTGGTAAAACAAGTTCATTATATGATATGAAATCCTATTCCTATGTATATACTCACTGTTCTCCACAACCATATTCAAATCACGTTTCTTAGCGCACATCACCTAGTCCACCATTGCCTCATGACAAAGTCTTCAGCAAGAGATTGTAAGCAACCAGCTAATAGTAGCAAAGTTGGTGAGGATCAAAACATTAACGGATAAATCAAACCCAAATCAAAGAAAATATAACATGGAAACTCACAAACAAATCTTGAACTGTTCAAAGTAATTTTTAGAAATCCACATCTATTTATTGTGAATATACAGAAAAAACATCAAGATAAATAAATCGGTCCCAGACAAGAAAGCATACGAGTTTCAACTCTCCAAGAAACAAGAACAAAGGGAAAGAAAAAAAGAAAAAGAGTCAAAATATCCAATTTGGCACAATCCACCATAAAGCCCTCCTTCCTCATAAATCTTCATCACGGAACAAGTGATTCTTCTATACACAATCCAATGACCAATGTCAAAATATCTTGCTTGTCCTTGATAGTCTCCACCCCTGTTTGCACCTGTAAGTATATTTTGTGTGTCAAACAAAATAGTGAAAAAAAGGACCAGTACGAGAATAAATTACAATAAATCACGAAATATAAACTTAGAGATAAAGTAAAAGTCAGGATTATACCCCAATGGTACCAAGTACATACAGCAATTTTTCTCATAACATAAGTTTCCCAATGCATACTTGTCTCACGTCTTGACCTTACCAAACAAAGGGATGTGTTCCTCAGGGTTGATGATTAAATAACTCAACCCCTCCATGTTTTTTCTTAAAGGTTTCTAATTCAAATATTTTATTATCTATTTCTTAATGTTAAAAATGAATGTCATCATGAACTAACAATTTCATTTCAATACTATTTAATAATTTGTTTTGCTATTATTGAAAATTTAAAACAGTATTAAATTCAACCATGTTTGCCAAAGACATTTCCCAAAAGCTTAGGTAGAGGCTTCAGATTAATCTTATTATATAACAAAGTAAAAGTCGTTGAACTAACCAAATTCACAAAATTTTCAATTTATTCAATTTTAGAAGTCAAAAGTGCACAAACACAGGGTTACAATATCACTTTTGCATGACAAATTTACAGCAGAAACACATAACTCAAGTCATAATATCATAACCTTGAGCCTATCTAGTGTGCCAAAAATAACACTTTAAAAGAATGGCATCATGCCACAGTTAGGACAAAACATACTCAAAATATAAAATTATAATACAATCTTTATTATTAAAAGTTTCCATGATATTGAATCAATCTTTCAAAAAGCCTTTACCCTTACAATCTTTTGTTTTTTGTTTTTCAACAGAAAAGTTATTACTATCAACTGATAAGATCATGGGCCATCTTTTGTTTTTTGTTTTACTCAACAGAAAAGTTATTCAGGAAACTATAAAGACAGAAAAGAAAGAATCTGATAAGAGAAGAACTCTTAAGAAACTCTGAAAATACTTGTATGAATTGATGATCTCCTTGTTTACATGAGATAGCATTTTATAGCCCCTCTTTACATCCAAAGGACTAACAACTACTAACAACTACTAACGGACTAACAACTACTAACAGATTTCTACTAACAAACTAACTGTCAACTTCCTAACAGACTAACAGAAACTACATGCATTTATTAACAACTAACAACTAATAACAACCTCAACCAACTAGTCTACCGCCCTTCAACCAACCCGATAATCCACCACCCAACTGGGTGCACTAGTCATCCTCTTCACTCTCTCTGGTGCCAGCCCAGCCTTCCCAGCAGCCTTCCCAGCAGACTCCCCATGCGTATCACTATCCTTCCCATCAAAAGGGACCTTGACCGCAAGGTCCAAGTCAGGATAAAAACGAAGAAGATCTTCCTCATATTCCCACGTCGCATCTTCTCGTAAAGAGTTGGACCACTGCACCAACCACTGATTTGAAGGAGTACCATGAGGAGCAACAATCCGAAAATCAACCACCGAAACTGGTTGCTGCAGAGGCTTATTTTCGCGGTAAGTATCCGGCAAGGCCAATACAGGAACGTCAGAATTACCATGGAAAGCCTTCAAAACTGATATGTGAAATGTGGGATGAATCCGAGACGTAGGAGGCAGCTCCAACTGATATGCTACAGCACTCAACACCTTTTTGATAGGAAAAGGACCATAATACCTCTTAGCAAGCTTTTGATTTCCCCTCTTTGCCACAGAGATTTGTCTGTAAGGTTGAAGCTTAACTAACACCAAATCTCCTTCCACAAACACCTTATCCTTCCGATGCTTGTCAGCTGCAACTTTCATCCGGTTTTGAGCTGCATGCAAATGACTCTTCAAACTGGCCAACAGCTCATTTCTATAAGATAACATAGTATCTAATGCAGCCACCCTTACTGATCCTTGAGCATAAGATGGGATCATGGTTGGTTGCTTCCCATATAAAGCTTGAAAAGGAGACATATCTATAGATGAATGTACGGCTGTATTATAATGCAGTTCAGCCCATCCTAGATACAAAAACCATTTCCCATTTTGGTCATGACAAAATGCTCGTAAATACTGTTCTAAGTACCGATTTGTTACCTCCGTCTGGCCGTCGGTTTGTGGATGATAAGCTGAGCTCATTTTCAGAGTTGTGCCACTCAACTTGAACAATGCAGCCCAAAAATGGCTGATAAAAATGCGATCTCTGTCAGAAACCAGTGTTTTAGGAAAACCGTGAAGCTTGACAACCATATCACAAAATAAACGAGCCACCATAGTAGCTGTATAAGTAGCTGGTAATCCTCCAAAATGGGCATACTTGGTTAAGCGATCCACAGTCACCAAAATAGTAGAAAAACCTGCAGAATGTGGTAGACCTGTGATAAAATCCAAGCTGACATCCTCATATACACCTTCCGGTATTGGTAACGGTTGTAAGAGTCCCAATGGAGGGCTGGTAGTTGTCTTCACATACTGGCAAGTATGACATATCTTCACAAAATCAGCAACATCTCTTCGCATGTGTTCCCAATAGAAGGAAGCTGTCAACCTTAAAAAGGTTCGGGTGATGCCCGCATGACCTCCAATTGGGGAGGAATGAGCTTCTTTGAGCAGTTCCTGTTTCAGACTCGATGTAGGACTGATCAAATACCTCCCTCGATGGAATAAGATGCCATCACGAATAGTTATATCTCTGTCCAAGCAACTGCTGTTACTAACCTGTTGGTGTAAGTCCACCAAGTAACTGTCAGTTCGGTTCTCTGTACGAAGCTGATCCAACAATTCATATCGAGGATGAGAAGTGAGAGACAACAGAGAAGCTGCTTCAGGGGATGCATTCTCCAAACTTCTAGATAAAGCATCAGCCACCACATTTGATGATCCACTCTTATATTCAATTGAGAAGTCAAATCCCAGTAACTTACAAACATATTTTTGCTGCTCGGGAGTAGAAATGGTTTGAGTCAACAAGTCCTTAAGGCTTCTGTGATCCGTTTTGATAATAAACCGTGACCCCAATAAGTAGTGTCTCCAACGTTTCACAGCCTCAGTCACTGCATATAACTCCCTCACATAGGTGGAAGCTGCCTGCATTCGACTACCCAACTTCTTGCTAAAGAATGAGATGGGTTTACCCTCCTGCAACAATACTGCACCTACACCAAACGCGGAAGCATCTGATTCAATGACAAAAGATTGATTAAAGTCAGGTAACCGCAGTACTGGTGTCTCACTCATGACAGCCTTCAAGTTGTTAAAAGCATCTGCTGCTTCTGGAGACCAGTGGAAAGCATCGTTTTTGAGAAGGTCAGTGAGAGGGGCAGCCAAGGAAGCATATTGTTGAACGAACCGCCTGTAATACCCAGTCAATCCCAAGAAGCCTCGAAGCTGTTTGATATTACCAGGGGTTGGCCACTGAATCATAGCTGATATCTTGTGAGGATCAGCCTTGATGCCTGCTCCAGACACCAGATGACCGAGATATTCGATTTCGGACACTCCAAATGCACATTTGCTCAACTTGACAAAAAATCCATTATCCAACAAGCATTGTAGTGTTATACGTAAATGATTCACATGCTCAACCAAGGATGCACTATACACAAGGATGTCATCAAAGAAAACAATCACAAATTTGCGAAGATGTGCCTTGAACATGTGATTCATAGCTGCTTGAAAAGTAGATGGTGCATTGGTTAAGCCAAATGGCATTACCAAAAATTCATAATGACCCTCATGGGTGCGAAAAGCTGTTTTAAATGTATCCTTTGGTGTCACTCTTATTTGATGATATCCACTTCTCAAATCAAGCTTAGTAAACACCATAGCACCAAACAACTCATCCATCAACTCATCAATGGTAGGGATGGGGAACCTATCCTTAATGGTAATACTATTGAGCTGTCTATAATCAATGCACATTCTCCATGTTCCATCATGCTTCTTAACCAACAACACAGGAGATGAATATGGGCTTCTACTTTCACGAATATAGCCTGAATCCATGAGAGCAGCTACTTGCTTTTCAATCTCAGCTTTTTGATGGCAGGCATACCTATAAGGACGGACCGAAACTGGTTGAGATCCGTGGACCAAGTGAATAGTATGATCACAATTCCTTGGTGGGGGAAGCATAGTGGGAATGGTGAAAACAGCCTGGTATTCTACCAATAATTGCCATAACTCCTGGGCAATGGACATTTTCAAACCATCCAACTCAGAATTATGCATCTGCTGTTCACCCTGATGCAACAGCAAGGTAGACTGTTGTTGCTGTGTCGACGTCCCTTTCAATATCACCCTTCCTTTACCCCACTGAAATTCCATGGTCATTAAATTGTAATCATGCAACACCTTGCCCAAAGTGCCCAACCAACCAATGCCCAGGATCACCTCAATCTGATGCAAATCAATCACCCATAAATCTACCACAAAATGATGTCCTTGAATAACAAGGGAGACATCAATGCATTTTTTGTCACACTGCATAAAATCTCCATTGCCCAAATGAACTCGCATTTTGTTAGTCTTTGACATGGATAGATTGAGTCGCTTAGCTAGCTCACAATTAATGAAATTGTGCGAACTACCTGAATCGATCAAAACCACCACATGTGCTCCCTTCATCCAAACAGAAAATTGTAGAGCATGTGGATTAGAATCTCCCACCATGGAATGCAATGCCGCATCACCACCATCCACTTGTACCAGATCGGGTTGCCACACAATCTGTTCATCAGCATCAACATCAACATCAACATCCACAGGCTCCCCAACCATCAACAGCATTCTGGACTGACACCTATGGCGAGATGTCCATTTTTCATCACAATAATAACAAAGGCCCTTCTCCCTTCGCTTCTGCATCTCCTCATGGGATACTTTCTTATAAGAAGGAGACGAGGAAGGAGCAGGTAGTGCAAGTGGCCCTACGGAATTTGTGATTTTATGCACCGGATTTGTCAACAATGGACGTGGTGTAAAAGACTTCGAAGCAGAAGTAAAAGAACTTTTCAATTCATCATGATGTGCATCATAAGCTAGCGCCAACTGCATAGATTGATGAAGAGATGTAGGCTTGTGGAATTGAATCGCACGACGCAAATGAGCCTGCAATCCGGACATGAAAAAACTAGCAAGGACTTCATCTGAGAAATCAGAAACTTGGTTTATCAATGCCTCAAAATCACGGATGTAATCACTCAAAGTGCCAGTTTGCGATAACTTGGATAACACCCCACGCAAATCCAAGTATGCTTCAGCCCCAAAACGTTGACATAAAGCCACCTTGCAATCATTCCATCCTTTCAACGTACCTCCTCTATACAACCATTGATACCAAGGAGCAGCAATTCCCTCCATTTTCAACCCAGCCAATTGAATTTTATAATCCTCAGGAACTTGTTGTAAAGCATACAACATTTCCGTTTTAAAAATCCATCCATTGGGATCATTGCCATTAAAAGAAGGAAATTCCATACGAACAAACTTAAAGAATGAACGAGGATCATGAAAATCACCAGTAGAATTACCAAAGCGAACAGCATGATTAGAAGAACTAACATGATCAGAAGATTGGTGAGAATGACGAACCGGTCCTGAATCATGAGCACGAGTTTCCAATCCCAGAACAGCAGCATGAATTTGCTGAAGTTGAGAAGTGAACGTCGCAATCTGTGCCTGATTCTCTTCGAAACGTTGCTCCATACGAAGCCGAAAGGATTCGAACTCTTCTGCAAGTTCCTGCACCTTCATGATTGCAAGAAAATGGAGAAGCCTTGAAAGCACCAATTGATAAGAGAAGAACTCTTAAGAAACTCTGAAAATACTTGTATGAATTGATGATCTCCTTGTTTACATGAGATAGCATTTTATAGCCCCTCTTTACATCCAAAGGACTAACAACTACTAACAACTACTAACGGACTAACAACTACTAACAGATTTCTACTAACAAACTAACTGTCAACTTCCTAACAGACTAACAGAAACTACATGCATTTATTAACAACTAACAACTAATAACAACCTCAACCAACTAGTCTACCGCCCTTCAACCAACCCGATAATCCACCACCCAACTGGGTGCACTAGTCATCCTCTTCACTCTCTCTGGTGCCAGCCCAGCCTTCCCAGCAGACTTCCCATGCGTATCAGAATCTGAACTAAGGACCCTATGCACATGCTTAGAGATTGTCATAATGTCTGGTGTTAATCAAAATAATTTCTTAGAATCAAATTGAATGGTTGAACAAAAAATGTTTATAGTATACAACTATTTAAGGTATTGATTATTATTTTATTTACCAGGATAAACTTAGGGAAATCTCATATACATAATTCTATATATACAGCAAATATTTACATCAAACATAAGAAATCATTCAACATACCAAATACTGCCAACTATTACGGTTAGAAGAAACAAAGAGAGAATAATGACGTTAAAATACCTCTTGAAGAATATTCTCCAGATGCCTCAATTTTCCATCAGTGCTACCATGATTGTTTCCAACAGATACCTTTAAGTCATCCACAGAATTCTCAAGACGATGGGTTCTGGTTTCTAGTTGTGTTAACCGAGCACTAAAACCTTCTAGAACATGAACCAAATTTTCCATATGATTCTTCATAGTTCGATCAATCTCAGACAAAACTTTTCTACAATGACCTTTGCAGGCTCAATAGAATCCAGAGAACTGTAGTTCTGCACAAAATAAGGATGGATACTTTAATATTTATGAAGAAGAAAACCACTAAACCAAGATGGTACAATAAATTATTCATGCCTCCTTCACAACACCATATATGATCACCAGATTATTCAAATATACAAAACCTTGACGCAACATCCAAAAAATATGACAATTCAAACTATAAAGTTGAGAGCACAATTCATATTCAAGAAGTAAATGATACATAAATAAAAATAAGATAGTGTCCACTAACTATATTTATTTTCACCACAACATTTGGAGCCCAGTCACGAAGACAAGTATCTTAATGGAATCAGTATAATAAAGAAATTTCTCTAACATAAAGTTCCGACTTGTCGCTCGAAGCCAACACCACCAACAGCTATAGGATTTTATGGTCAAGCACTCAAGCCCAAGAAGGGCTCTTTGGTAGAAAATACAAATATGTTAGACTGAAACTGAGGAGTGGCCTAACGAATATACTCGAATATGCATAATTTCACAAATAGCATTATAATTGAACCTCGCTTGTTGGTTTGAATAGTAATTTTGATAATTAATAAATAAATATGAATCTGAATCTTAATGTGCATCTTATGGTTAGAAAATCCAAACTCTTCAGAAATAAATACCCCCAAATTGTTTACCTTCTTCACTGGCAGCACCACTAGCAAAGTTTGACACTGTAGAATTCAAAGCCACTTTTGAAGGTGCAGGACAGGAAGGTTCACAGGCTTCATTGTCCAAGTCCACATTTAACTTACCTATTTTCCTCTTTCTGGACACAATTTCACCTCCTGTTGAGATGAGTTAAAGTTGAGTAAATTTTTCTAAATTAAGAAGCCAAAATAGCCTATAAAAAGACAAGTCAAATCAAAATTTGCAAATATTATTTCGTTATATTTCCATACTAATTCATAATCTTATAGAATTCAATTTCTCTTACATTACTTGAACAACTAATTGAAATTATTTATACTTTCTTCCAGAAAAAATTAATAATGCACCACATGAGTGTTCTAGCCCTGGTAATTATTGAGAAGGAAAATATATAGGGCAAGTAAATTCGGAAATAGTGAAAGTGTACCGAGAAAGAAATGCAACAAATGCATTTACCTTGGAAATTGAGAGTGCAACTCCTCAGCTTTGGTACCATTGAATCTGCCATGTCCAACAAATGAATTAATAATGCACCACATGAGTGTTCTAGCCCTCGTAATTATTGAGAAGGAAAATATATAAGGCAAGTAAATTCGGAAATAGTGAAAGTGTACCGAGAAAGAAATGCAACAAATGTATTTACCTTGGAAATTGAAAGTGCAACTCCTCAGCTTTGGTACCATTGAATCTGCCATGTCCACCAATCTATGCTCTTCTTTTTGCGACAGTGGATCGGTGAATTGAATGTCCTCCATGCGACTTCCTTGCTTGAATACATGCATTGCACTTTGTTTGACAAACACTGTGTCTCTCCCGATTGATACAGTACACACCACATAATTCCATTTATTTTCTTCAAGAAGAACGGCATCAACTAAGGATTTTTCCTCTTTTATATCATAAAGAACTATATAATCCCCTGCTCCGATATACAAATAGAATTCCGGTCCTATAACTTTTGAAATGTCGTTGACTTCAATATTGAGCTCAAAATAATTACAATTTTCATTGAGTCGAATAGCAAAACATAGAGATATCGCAGGGACGTCCATGTTACGAAACCTGAAAGAAATTGACGGTCCACTGATTCGATGCTCAAACCACTTTGGAATCCTTCTTCCTTGCACGAGAAACATTTTGTCTCCACCCTTCTCGTGCAATTCCTGTTAGAAATAATTTATTCATACATTTAGCAAAACCTGTATATTTTGAGACAACGTGAAATATATGAAATATCAAATTGAATACGTAAGAAAACAAGAACCTTATTCAGTAACATGCTTCTATACTTGGAAGTCAAGGATGGGCAGTCTTGTACATACAAAGTTCTTATGTTGGGTGAAATCCCTCTAATTTTTTGAAGATTTATGCAAAAACTCAACTTAACTGTCGTCAAACATTCAGGAAATAATGTCAGGTCTAAATCTTTCAAGGATGTGCACATATCTGCTAAGAATGTTTCTACGTTGGGTGGAATCCCTCCAATTTCCCGAAAATTCTTGCAACGATATACCTGGATTGATCTCAAAGAGTGACAATCCTTTATGCATGCAGGAAGAATTGTGAAATTACTATCGGATAGCATCAACATTTGCACATTGACAAACAAAGGGAGACCTTTTCGAATGAATTTGTTTGATATTTTGCAGCTCAAAGAGCAAATAAATTTATTGTTGTTCTCAAACACCAATGAGCTCACTTGTGCATCACCTTCGTCCTGTTTAGATATACGCACACCCTTACATTTTGTAAATCTGAAATCATGAAGTTCTCGCATCATCCAAATGCTCCATGGTAACTGAACAACTCCAGACTTGTAAAAATTTATTCTTTGAAGCCGAGTGAGGTTTTGAATTGAAAATGACAGTTCTTTTATGGAAGTGGAAGTAATGTCAATCTCTGTTAATTTTTCCATCTTTCCTAATATTTCTGGAAAATTCTCAAGACTATAACAAAACGAAGGTTTGAGTTCTTCAAGTGAGGTCAACTTGATGGGTGGAAAATAGCTAAACTTCTTGCAACCATTAGCGTTCAAGATTTTAAGTTTATTCAGGAATCCAACCGATTGGTGAATTTTAATTAGTTTCTCACAATATTGAAATGATAACTCTTCTAAATTTGGGAGACCAGACACATCGGGTATCTCTGTTATACAATGACAAAAATCAAAATTCAGAACTCTCATATTCACAAACTCCTGCCACACCAAAAAAAAAAAAAGAATCAAATGAATTATAATAGGAATGAATGTATTGATAGAAAATTCCAAGGAAAAGAACTTATTATACTTACCATATTTGACATTAGCAAATGAATTGAAATAGAACGACTTCCGCATAACTTCAGTATCACAAGTTTCTTTTGATTAAAATTAGACGGTAAAGATGGTGAAGGATATCTCCACCATTCCAGTACTCTCAAACTATTTGGAAGATGTCTGGGACCTTCCGAAAAACAACCTTTTCTAATAATGAGTGTTTTGAGGTTTTTCATCTCCCTGAAGGCGTTTCCATCCCATTCAACCTCTTCTTCAAAATTGAGGAAATCCAGAACTATGATTTCAATATTACTAGTTCCCTATCAAGACAAAAGCTCAGATAAATCGCAATACAAGCATATATATGTACGGAGAAGAACAGACAGTGAAATAACACTGTCAACAAAAGAAATAAAAGGAAAACTAAAAAGGTAAAATTTTAGAGAATAATAAGTATCATAAAAGGAAAACGACGGTGAAATAACACTGTCAACCAAAGATTGTAAACAGAGGTATAAATATAGTGACCTAGATGTCTAGCACATAATAATCTAAAGAGATAAATAAAGGTAAAATTTTGAAAAACAAAACCATCCATATTAGTCTTACCATATTATCTTCTAAAACTTGAACTATATCATCGGGGAACCATAACCTACTACGTTTGCCAGGCTCTTTTGGTGCTTCCCGTCGGACAATTTCTTTACCCATGTCCTCTATCAGGTCATGCAATGTTACATGACCATCCATGATCTTTATGAGAGACTTTTCAATCAACACTCCTATACCATATTCTGGGGAGATACCATGATGAGCAGAAAGTAACTTTTTGACATATGCTAAATCATTTCCTTTGAAGCAACAAGCAATATCAAGAAAAAAATTCTGCTCATATTCCCCAAGAGAATGAAAACTGACTTCAAGTATCTTTTGGATCCTTTCATTAGGAATTCTATCACACTGATCTAATGCAGATTCCCATTCTTCTATCCTTTTCCCAAACAAGAAGGAGCCCATTACCTCCAATGCCAGTGGAAGGCCAGAAGCAAAAGTTATTGCACGGTTTAAAACGTCCACATAACTCGAATCAACTTTGTCAGTTTTA
Source organism: Gastrolobium villosum (assembly GCA_032173675.1). Taxonomy (NCBI): domain Eukaryota; kingdom Viridiplantae; phylum Streptophyta; class Magnoliopsida; order Fabales; family Fabaceae; genus Gastrolobium; species Gastrolobium villosum. The sequence goes on from JAVKPL010010008.1 coordinate 12,914, forward strand.
AAAGCATTCCAACAAAGTAATTCATGAGCTTCTTTATTATTCAACCCATCTACCTCATAAGTTTTGCAAACCCCATGACTTGTTAGCAAATGCTTGTCCCTAGTTGTAATGATGATTTTGCTGCCACAACCAAACCAATCAAGCCCTCCGACAGTTGCCCGCAACTGCTCCACTTTGTCAGCATCATCAAGAACCAAAAGAACTTTCTTTTTGCGGAACCTATGTTTTATTATTGAAATTCCTTCATTGATACTCGCTAACTTAATATCCTTCTCTCCCAACACTTTAGAAATAAGTGTCTCTTGGATATGTTGCAATCCATGTTTAATTGAATTTTCTCTGACATTATCAAGAAAACACAAAGCTTCAAATGATTCGGCAATCAAATTATAAGTTGCTCTAGCGACGGTCGTCTTCCCTATGCCTCCAATTCCATAGATCCCTATCATGTGGACTCCATCAGATCCGACATTGAGAAGCGATATGACTTTGCGCACTTGAGACTCCAATCCAACAGGATAATCAGCAACATGTAAAGGAGCGCGATTAACCCTGTTGGAGACCACTTTAACAATCTTCTCAACAAACTCATATTCATTCTCATCCCTGCACAATTATTATTCATATTTAACATTAAATACTAAATGATTCATATTTAACATTAAAAAACCAAATCATAAGACAAAAACGAAAATTAAAGAAACAAAAAAACATAGGATGATAAAACATTAAAACCAAATCATAAGATAAAACAAACTCATATTCATTCTCATTCCTGCCAAAATTTTATTATTCATATTTAACATTAAATACTAAATGATTCATATTTAACATTAAAAAACCAAATCATAAGACAAAAATGAAAATTAAAGAAACAAAAAAAACATAGGAAGATAAAAACAGTACCCTTGTTGTTTGAAATGAAAGCCAGACAAGTCAGCAGCTTGACGCAGAGCCATTCTCCATTTCTGCACTTTGTGCTTGTCATCATTGAACCTCTTCTCGTGAGTAGCAAGTGCTTCTTCATAGCTACCTCTCTGATGTCGCACGTGCGAAGGGTCAACGTCATAGAAAACTGGCAAAACCAAACGACCCTTTTCCTTGATGGAGTGAAGGATATGGAGAAGCTCGTCCAAGCAAAAAGAAGAAGAAGCATAGTTCTTAGAGAACACAGTGATGGCAATCCTTGATTCATCAATTGCATTGATAAGTGATGGTGTGATTTCCTCTCCTCTTTGAAGCTCTTTATCATCAATGAAGGTGTGAATTCCCTTATCATGAAGAGCTTTGTAGAGATGGCCAGTGAAACCTTGACGAGTATCTTCGCCTCTAAAACTGAGAAACACATCGTATTTGAATCCATAGCTAAAGGAAGAAGATGACTTCAATAATGATTCTTGCCTTGCCATGATTTTTGCTCACGATTCTCAAACTACTACAGAGTTTCGAAACGCAGTTTTGGTAATAGTAAAGGAACACAAGTTATGTTTGGTCTTTTGTAAAGAAAACAGCACGCTGGAGTTCACTTCTTCCAAGTTTCCTTAAAAAAAAAATGTTAATAATATAAGGGTTTGTTTTTTTATAATAACATTAGGGGAAGATAATGTAACAACCAAGTTTACTACCAGTCAATCTCACCGTTAAATTGCTTATGTTGATCTAACGGTTATATTTATTTCCATCTTTGTATGGTCATGATTCCCCAAATTTAAAGTAAAAGCATTAAATATGGGAAATCATGACCATACAAAAGTGAAAATAAATATAAAATATTAAATTTGGGGAATCATGACCATACAAAGATGAAAGTAAATATAACCGTTGGATCAACATAAGTGATCTAACGGTGAGATTGACTGGTAGTAACATGATAGTAACACAAATTTGGTTGTTACAATATCTTTCCCCATAACTTTATCTAATTTTAATCAGGTATCGATGTCGGGTGAAAATATTAATATTTTTGTAATTTTAATTTATTTAAGGATTATAATAGTTTTTATCATTCTAATTTTTTAATTTCAAAACGATGTCATTTCGATGAATATTAGATAAAGTTATTTATAATAACATTAGATACATTTTTCCCATAATATTAAGGGAAAAATTACTTTATTGTTACATTTGATAACTTTCTTTCCTATTTTCTATACATCAACAATAACATCGTCAACATTACTTTATCCCAAATTAATTCGGGTCTGTGATTTTCTATTTTCTACATACTCTTCGACAATAATTATGTGACTTTTTTTAGATGACGGTGAAACCCACACATTTATCCTTATAAAACAAAAACAGACAGAGTATCAAGACAGCACGCGGAGTTCACTTCTTTGCCTTTCTTCGAAGTTTCGTTTTTTCAAGTTAAGGAAGAAGTTTCCTTGTGCTAATATTTTATTTTATTTTTGATAATTTGTTCTAATATCTTAAGTCACTTCTGTGCCTTCTTCGAAGTTTCCTTTGCTAATATTTTTGCTCATCCACTGTTAGCCATCATTCGGAGAAAAAAACTTTCCTGTACAAATTTATAAAAAACTAAAAAGTAGGATTTAGTAAAAAATAATAAGAGGGAAAAATAAGTATTATGTCGTAGGAAAATCCTTAGGTCATGTTATAGAGACAATCAATTGTGGAGACCACGGTTTTTTAAATAAAAGAAAAGTAAAAAATTGATGGATCTATTTTTATGTGTATGTAGAAAAATTGTTTCTTTCATGTTAAAGGAGAAAAACATTACCCATGATAAAAAGGGTCCCTTGTTTACTTAGGTATGAGCAAGGAGGTTATTTAATGTGCACCGGGACTACCATTTTTAGATGGTCCCTTAATATAAATAGGAGGGTAAAATGGAAAAAGTTGGAAAATAATAGGAGTAAAAAAGAAAAAAAATTAATATTATGAGAGAGGACACTAAAAAATTCAGTGATCCTGCAACATATTAAATTTTTCCGGAACAAGTGCTAGGAAGTTTCGATGAAGTTGTGATGGGCCATGGAAGTGTACAGGTTGTACGGTAAACCGCGTTGCAGGATAAAAAGTTGTTGACACGGTCCAATGACCTATCATGACAGAAATTACATTAGTTTTTCGAGAAAAGTTTGTGTGGACGGGGTAAATGTGTCCCATGTCCAAAAACAGAAAAAAATCAGGACATATAAGGAAATAAACAAAATGATAAGGGCAAAAATGTTATGCAGAATTTCCAATTTAGAAAAAAGGAACATCTGATACTAATGGATCGGGTGCACAATAACTTTTCTCGAATTTTTCGGGTTAAGTTGCAGCCGTATCCAAAATAATAATGAATTAATGATAGATAACTCTTGAGAAATGTTTTTAAAATTAAAATCTTAAGTAAAATTAAAAGGGATTAAAAAATTATAAAACTTAAAATCATAATATAAAAAAATCATAAGAAATCTTAAAAATGTAAAAGCATTTGAAATATTAGTAAAATCATTTTGATTAAAAAATATCGTAAAAACGTAAGATCGTAGTGATAAATTGAAATTTTAAAAACAATGCTCTTTAGTAATACCAACCGTATTCTCATGGGGTGTTTGGTAAAGGAGAATTTTTTTTTCTCGAGAATCTCAATTTTCAAAAATATGATAAAAACATCATATTTACGATAATATCCGAAAATTAAAATTTTAAAAAAAATTCAATCTTTCAATAATTTCCTGAAAAAATACTCACTATCAAATGCCGCTAAAGATTTTTTTTTTATTAGCAATGTTTCTGTAGTACAAAACTTCCATATCTCTCTTTAATAAGGTTAATATGATTAACGCATTTATACTTTTCTTTCATTTTTCTCCCCCTTATTTGAGCAAGTATCTTGCAACTATCCGGATCATAAATTACGATTTGGGACTTAAGATATGAAATAATAGGGTATGAAAAATAACCAAAAAATTTTGGTCGAATCATGAACCGAACTGCTTCATACAATAATCGGTTTTAAAAACTAGTTCATGAACCGAACCAGTTTTTAAAAAACTGGTTCATGAACCAAACCGGCTTTTAGAACCAGTTTCAGAACCGAACCGGTTTAAGAATCGAACCGAACCATTTTCAAACCAAACCAAATTAATTTTTATAACTTTATTTTTAAAAATTTTGTTTTTTCTTTTCAAAAGAGGGTCGACATGAATCGATTCCGAACCACTTCCGAATCTAACCGAACCACTTCCGAACCGAACCATTTAAACCAATTCGGTTTGGTTTTTTAAAAAATTTGGTTTGATACGACCCATGCACATCCCTATCCCTATAAACAATAACTACCATGTTCCCTTTTGTTTCAAGGAGACAGGAGAGCACTTAAAATCTCAAAAATAGACCTAAACTAACTAGTCAGAAACCACAAAAATATAATTAGGAGTCAATTATATATTCAAGTTCAAATTTGAACATGCATAGCTTACTCACATATCCATGTGATCAACAGAAACTATGTCGGTGACTGAATAATTGAGATGGTAATTTCCTTCAACTTTTTCTCTCCTGAAATTTCCAAGGAGGGGGTGGCTAATAATGGAAGAAAGATATGAAGTGGATAATAATCAAAAGAAAGACAGAAACGCTTGAAAAAAAGTATTCAAAGCATTTAGAAACAACAAAAATAACCAACGGACAAAATTAACTAAGGATTAGATTCATTCTTCATAATATCTTATAATAGCGTTCGATTCCATCTTAAAAGAAGTAAATGGGCACAAATGTTTTATGTGAGAAAACCTTCGAGGCTTCTTTCATGTGATGTATAAGACATCATAATATAAATTTATACATTATGACATTTTTAGTTGTTTGATGTGACCATCGTATAATATAAACTTATACAAGAGGATCCTCTTATACATCAAAATGATGTATAACTTAATCAAGCCTAGGAGTAGTGGATTAGGCATGATAAGGGATTGATGTATTAATATTGCTTACAAGTACAATTTCCAATAATTAATATATCATTTCAATATTTATATATTAAAATAAAATTTTTAATATATTAATTTTTAAAATATTGAAAGATATTATTTTATACAATACAATACCAAATGCTGGATAGTATTAAAATTTAATCAGATCTTATACAATCAGGTCTTATACTATCAGGCCTTATATTATCATGCCTTATCTCATACTATGCACCAAGTATGCCCTCAAAGCTCTTTATCATCGATGAAAGTGTGAATTCCCTTATCATCAAGGAGCTTAAATTTGGCGCACCCAGCGCATGGGAAATTGGGTGGGGTAAAAGAGAGAGAGTGAAAGAGAAATTGAGGAGAGAGAAGAGAAAAAGAAGAAAAAAAAATAAAAAATCCACGTGTTACTTTTGTAATGGAAGACCATGAAGGGACAAGAGCATATTAAAAATTTCCTATCATCAAGAGCTTTGAAGAGATGGCCAGTGAAACCGCGACGAGTATCTTCGCCTCTAAAACTGAGAAACACGTCGTATTTGAATCCATAGCTAAAAGGAAGAAGATGAGGTCAACGATGATTCTTGCCTTGCCATGATTTTTTGCTCACGATTCTCAAACTACAAACAGAAGAAGTTTCGAAACGCAGGTTTTGGTAAAGTAAAGGAACAGAAAAAGTTATGTTTGGTCTTTCGTAAACAAAACAGCACTCTTTCACCCAAAAAAACATTGCTATTATTATTAGCCATCATTCGGAGAAAAACAGGCAGAGTATCAAAACAGCACGCGGAGTTCACTTCTTTGTCTTTCTTCGAAGTTTGGTTTTTTAAGTTAAGGAAGAAGTTTCCTTCTCCTAATATTTTATTTTAGAGTAAACACTTTTTTTTTTTTTTTGTCTTTTTTACTATCACTAAATTCTTTTTATTCCTGATAATAAAAAAGGGTCAAATTGATCCTTAAAATTCTTTGATTTCTAAAATGATGAAAAAATAACCGATGCGTACTTATTTTAATTGACATAAGGATTAAAATGACCCATTTTTTCATAATTTTAGAGATCAATTTAGTCCTTTTTTATTATCAGGGATTAAAAAGGATTTCATAGATATTTTCAAGGAGATGTGTACTCTTTATTTTATTTTTTGGTAATTTGTACTAATATCTTAAGTCACTTCTTTGCCTTCTTCGAAGTTTCATTGTGCTAATGTTTTTGCTCATCCACTGTTGCTTAACATTGCTATTATTATTAGCCATCATTCGGAGAAAAAAGATTTCCTGTACAAATTTATTAAAAAGTAAGATTTAGTAAAAATAATAAAAAAGGGGCTTATTTACTCATGTCTGAGCAAGTGCTAGGAAGTTTCGATGAAGTTGTGACGGGAAACCGCGTTGCAGGATAAAAAGTTGACACGGTCAAATGACCTATCATGACAGAAATCACATGAGTTTTTCGGGTTGAGTTGCAGCCCAACCAAAGTTTTATGAGAGTTATCTCATAGTAAAAGTAGTTATGTTATGTTATGGAGATTCATTTTGTATATTGGAATTTTTTTGCTGCAAGTCCCACAAAATCTTGTATGTAGGAAAGTTATTATGGTCATATTAAATGATAGATGATAAATCCAAATAATAATGATAGAGAACTCTTTAGTAATACCAGCCGGGAGCTTGATAGAGAAATTTTTTTTTTTTTTTCATAAATCTCAATTTTCAGAAGTATAATAAAAATATTGACCGCCAAATGCCTCTTAACGATTTTTTTTTTTATTAGCAATGTTTCTCTGGTACAAGATCTCGGCTTTTTGATCATGGTAGTTCTTGTTTAGTAATATTTCGTTCAAAATTTCGATACTGATGTGTTTTCAAGAAAATTTTGATGGAAATTGTTTTGTGAAAAATGTTTCATTCGAAACTTTAAACAATATTTAGATTTTTTAAAGAATTTTAACAGAATATTTTTTCCATTAAAATTTTTTATTGAAATTTTTTGACCGAAGTGTGTTCCGTTAAAAATTTTGATGAAAATATTTTTATCAAAAAACTTGACAAAAAAATTTAGTCGAGAATTTTCGATACAAATGTGTTTAGCTAAAAATTTCGACTACTTTTTTTTTTGTCAAAATGTTTAACGAAAATGTTTATGTCAAAAACTTTTGCCGAAATTTGAATTCTGTAAATAATTTTGATAAAAGAAATTTGCATCAAAAAATTTTAATGGAAATGTATTTCGTCGAAATTTTTGATGAATATGTTTTTTTGTGAAATAATTTGACGAAATTTAGATTCCGCAAAAAAAATTGACACAAACATTTTTCCATCACATTTTTTTACATAAATGTTTTTAATAACAAATTTTGATATAAATATTTTTCGTCAAAAAATTTTGCGGAAAATTTTTGATGGAAATATTTTTCGTAAAAAAATTTGACGTAATTATTTTATGTTAAAACTTTTCTTTCAATCTGATTGTAACTTTTTTTTCCTTTTTTTTTCATATAATGGGTATGGGTCAAGTTTTGGGTCAATGATTCATTATTAAAACAAGTCGGGTCTAAAACTTACCCAAATAACAGGAGGTCAGTATTTAAATCCAATTCAAAATAAATAGATATTTATGGATTAGATCAAGGACAAAACAAGTGAATCAATTTTTTTGAACATCCCTATATGTGAGGCATCATGACCTATCAAGTCTAAAAGGTTATTTGTGCAAGGAAAACGTCGTGCATGAAGGAGCTAAATACTCCACATGCTGGATAATAGTGGACCTTCTCGGGATATTAGAATCCAATCGAATAGGTCCGGCTGGACTAAAACAAATACTAAATAATGAAGGAATATCTCATGTTTCCTTTTTCTTGTTTATAAATTGAGATTTTTATTCAACTTCCTTTAGTTATTATGTTCTTTTTTTTTTTTGGTGAAGAGTTATTATGTTCTTTAAGTATGACCCTAGAGCTAACTCTTCCATGTAACAAAAGTATAATAAGATGAAAATGAATCCTCTCATATTAAATAACACATGATATGATAATATAGAAAAATCATAATACAAAAGTAAATCAACCTGATAATGATATAACTACTTATTTCAATATTTTTTTATTTCTTCCTTATCACCATTAATCTACCTTTAAAGGGTTATAATTTCTCCAGATAAGCATGTCATAGTTTATTTAACATGAAAACTCTCATTGTAAGATTCATTCTCAGTTGTAAAGCACAAAAGTTTCTTCTCTGATTTCGAAGAGTCTTTCCATTTTATTATGAAAAATCTCAAGCATTAAGTGATTTATTAATGATTGGTAATTCCAATGCTTTTTTTTTCTCCATTTTACAAATTTTGTCAATAAAGTAGTAATTGTCAATATGTATGTGAATACATGATATTTTTCACATGATGCCATCATGTTAAAAAAAATACATGAGAGAATATATTTACATTATTAAATAAAAAAATTTAAGAAAAAAGTTACATGATTTAATTAAGGAACCAACCCTCTGCATGTATTATTTAACATGAGTTAATCACGTGAAAGGATTTAAGTCCTCTATAAATAAATCAACGGAGGTAAATGAGAGAAAAGCAATTAGGACAAAAAATGAGAAAATAATCAATGTTAATGTGTCTATAAAAACATGATATCCTTTAACCAAAAAAAAAAAAAAAAAAACATGATATCCTTTAACCAAAAAAAAAAAAATACATGATATCCTCGCACATAATTAATTATATTAAATGATACATTAGATTATGATTCCTAATAATTAATACTCATCCATGCGTAGGTATATAATAAGTCTTGCATGTTAAATAATTTTAACGATAAATCTTTTATGTGTATAAGGTACCGTAGCATTGTAAAAAAAATTGGTCTCATTTAGTAGGGTATTCATCAACCGACCCAAATCGCGATGGTCGAACCGAAAAATCGATAACCGAATAAATTAAAAATCAAAAAACCGAAAACCGAAGAAAACGCAAATTTAATTGGATTGATCGATTTTCGGATTAGTTGATAAAAACCGATCTAATACAAACTGATCCAATATATTAATTTTCCTCTACCTACTTAAATTTTTCCCAAATCATAGCCCAAAAATTTCTAAATCCAATATCCATTAACCTTAAACCTAGTCACATTTCATCAACAAAATTTCATCCGTGCAGAGCTTCATATCTCATTGTCAAAAAAAAATTTATATTATTGTTTACTAATGCTTTCGTATTTCAAAAAAAATAAAAATTACAAAGTCAATATATATGTTATTGGCACAATAATTATAAAACAAGTTTTAGGATTTTCAAAAAGTCGAAAACTGATTAATCCAAACCGAAAAAAATTGGATTTGATCGGATCGGATCGGATCGGATTTGAAAAAAAATCCAAACCGAATGGATGATTATATTATCAAACTGAAGGAATTTGATCGGATGAATTTTACTCCCAAAACCGATCCAATCCAGATCGCAAACACCCTTAATTGCTAGTTTTACACAAAAACGTACACTAAATTTAGGTAATTAGAAACTATAAAGCATATTCATTTTCTCGTTAAACAAGAAACTCAATTCACTTTATTTTATACTGAATCAAGCAATGAGCTATTAATCTCATCATGCTTTGCCTCGTTCTCCATGTTTGTGTGATGTTCTACTTTTAGTGAGGGTTCGAAAGCTACATGAGGCAATTATTTCATTCCAAATCAACAAGTTTAGCAGATACGACATAACTTAACACATGCTCTTGGAAATAAAATTCGTTATGGAAAAAGAAAGACATCTCATTGCAAAACTGAAAACTCTATTGTCGTATCAATTGTTAACGAGTCATAAACAAATTATAATATAATTTATAATTGTACTAAATTATAAAAAACTTAGGGGATACCCTAGGATTAATAAAAGGTTAATCTTACAAAAATGTATGCAATAATGCAAGGTTATCCCAAGTACATGATAGTTATTAACATAAGCCATATGTGCATTTTGGTTATCAAAAACTCACTTTTTTTTTTGTTTGCATACAATTATACTTAATTCCCGAATATCTCCACAAACGAGTCCCACAATATTCAATTCTTTGAGTCAGCTAATAAGACTAATCACGAGTCAGGGTTTAATCTCAATTAAAGCTTATTGTCTTTTCCTAAAATGATATCATCAACATCAACAACACTTTTATCCCAAATTAAGTGAGATCGGTGGTTTCCAAAAATGATATATTTGATAAATATCAAACCCAAATTCTCTTCCCACTTTATCCACATTTCGATCTCTCACACATACTTCTCATCCTTTCCTCACTAATGACACAACATTAAAAGATACGTACAGTTACATTATAATAACCACAATGCTCTTGCTTAATAAAGATCCCATGCTAGACTCTTACATTTGATTGTTGATAATGTTATCCAAGTAACTGGTAAAACAAGTTCATTATATGATATGAAATCCTATCTATGTATACACTCTCTGTGTTCTCCACAACTATATTCAAATCATGTTTCTTAGCGCACATCACCTCGTCCACCATTGCCTCATGACAAAGTCCTCAGCAAGAGATTGTAAGCAACCAGCTAATAGTAGCAAAGTTGGTGAGGATCAAAACATTAACGGATAAATCAACCCAAATCAATGAAAATATAACATGGAAACTAACAAACAAATCTTGAACTGTTCAAAGTAATTTTTGGAAATCCACATCTATTTATTGTGAATATACAGAAAAAAACATCCAGATAAATCGGTCCCAGACAAGAAAGCATACGAGTTTCAACTTCTCCAAGAAACAAGAACAAAGGGAAAAAAAGAAAAAGAAAAGAAAGAAGAGTCAAAATATCCAATTTGGCACAATCCACCATAAAGCCCTCCTTCCTCATAAATCATCATCACAGAACAAGTGATTCTTCTTCTATACACAATCCAATTGAACAATGTCATGCTACCGACCAAACCAACCTCTTTGAGGCTGCATTTCACCTTCATTCATAAGCTTATCCAGCACTGCATTTAGGTCAACTGATTGACCATTATCTGTCAGCTTCCGAACTGTTGCCCTCACATGGTCTCTAGGGAATCCCATACTCGCAACTTTGTCGACTACATCATCAATAGAAACCTTGTTTCCACTTCCACCAGAACCTGAACCGCCACTTGCCGCAGATGCAGTAGGTAATGCTTGTGGGAGTACCCGAGCAGTAGGAAGCTGCGGATAACCACTTCCACCACTTGGAGAACCAGAAGCAGTGGGTAGTTGTGGTGGTTTTAGTGCAGAAGTGCCACCATACTGAAGTGATCCACCATAACGATATGCCTCGGCAGGCCCGGATAATGTACTGTATCCAGAAGATGTACCATATCCAGAAGAATAACCTGAACCAGATCTACTCAATGGTGGTTCATACGCATTGGGTGGTGTCCCGTAGAACTGTTGGGATGGAGGGGGTCCACTCGGTGGCTGAGATGGTTGCTGGCGGAGATTGGAAGGATAATTCTGAGAAGGAACATAAGGCGGTTCCTCTACATGGTGACCTAGTGAAGATTGTAGTTGAGGCGGGTTTATGGGTGACAGTGAAGGCTGCGGTTGAGGAAGATGAGGAGCTGGCTGAGAGTACTGGGGAGGAGGGGTTTGTTGATACTGTTGATGAGGAGGTGCCCCGGGCTGAGGATGTGGCTGCGGAGCTAAAGGCATTTGGTATTGCTGATTTGGGGTTTCATGAGATTGAACCGGTGGTTGGAAGTATGGATCTCTTTGAGGAACAGCTGGGATTTGGTTCTGAGAGAATTGATTTGGAAGTTGAACTTGAGGTGGCAAAACCTGTTGGGGGGGAGGTTGAGGAGGTGCATTTGGGGGAGGAACCACAGGAATTGATTGTGGAAGATTTATGGGGGAAGGATGGTGTTGTTGAGATTGCAGGGGAGCAGACGCAGCTTGCTGCACAGGATCTGTAATTGCAGGATTTTGAGTTTCTGATTGTTGATCCGTCTTGGAAAATTGTAGCTTCGCCAGTTGCAGTTGAGCTTGCATTATATCTTGCTTGTCCTTGATAGTCTCCACCCCTGTTTGCACCTGTAAGTATATTTTGTGTGTCAAACAAAATAGTGAAAAAAGGACCAGTACGAGAATAAATTACAATAAATCACGAACTAAAACTTAGAGATGAAGTAAAAGTCAGGATTATACACCAATGGTAGCAAGTACATACAGCAATTTTTCTCATAACATAAGTTTCCCCATGGACCATTCATTCAAATAATTTGTTTACCCTTTCCTTTTTCTTCATTTATTTGGGATAAATGCATAGTTGTGCCACTTCTTGACCTTACCAAACAATGGGATGTGTTCCTCTGGGTTCATGATTAAATAATTCAACCCCTCGATGCTTTTTCTTAAAGGTTTCTAATTCAAATATTTTATCATCTATTTCTTAATGTTAAAAATGAATGTCATTGATCTTCGTCGAGAAGCTTCTCATAAAGCATATGACTCACATTTCTAGAAAAATTTATACAAGATTTGGCCATTATTTCTTCAAGCCATGCAATGGGAGATAGGAGATGGCAATGATGTCTTATTTTGGAAAGATAATTGGTTGGGATTATCCGATAGTCTTGACAATTTGGCTATAAGCACGCCCTCAATACAGGATATGTGTCTTCCAGTTAGTGCTTTTGTTAACAGATTTACTGGTTAATGGCATTTGCAGTACATGCAGCAATATCTCAAAGATCACGTGATTGCAAGAATTACTGCCATTCTTCCTCCCTGCATAACAGATGGGCATGATCGTCTTTTGTGGAAAAGTCATAAGGCTGGTCATTCTCTTGTTAAAATAGCATAGTGTAATATGCTAAATTTTCCTATTTGGAACATTAAAAATTCCTGGACTCGCATGTGGAAGTGGAATGGGCCTCCAAGAGTCAAAACGTGTATGTGGATAATTATGCATGGTTGATTGCTTACAAAGGATCGAACGACAAAATGGAGTGGTGATAATATCCATTGCAAGAGTTGCCCTAGTGAGGTGGAAACTAATCTTCATGTTCTGCGAGATTGCAAGCATGCTAGAGGTGTTTGGGATATTCTGATTTCTCCTAATCATAGGAGACTCTTCTATAGTCTGGATCTCTGGAATTGGGTTGATAATAATATCATAAAGTCATGGGATCAAAGGAATATTGATGATTGGCGAGATTTCTTCTTTATTTCTTGCTGGTTTTTATGGGGATGGAGAAATAAAAGTGTCCATGACTCTAATTTCACCTATCCATCAAATGCTTTGCACATCATTAGTATGTATATTGATGAATTGCATAACTGTAGGGGTAGGAGTTTTACGCCCTTAGTTAGCGGTCATTCAATCCCATCTAGCCTTTCGAAACCACCAAACTTGAGTTGGGTAAAGATAACTGTTGATGGTGCCGTTTCAAGGATAAATGAAATGGCTGCTTGTGGTGGGTTAATCAGAGCTGATGATGGGTCTTGGTTAGGATTCCAGTATTATATTGGGGCCTGTTCTCCAATTATGGCAGAGTTTTGGGGAATTCTTAAAGGGTTGGAATTGGTTTGGCAAATGGGTTTTCGGAAAGTGGAACTAGAAGGAGATGCTTCTGAAGTCTTCTCCATACTGGCAGATTGCAATGCTGCTTGTCAGCCGCGTATAGTGGCTAGGATACAAGCCCTTATTGCTCAAGATTGGGAGGTCACACTTACTCTTATTCCAAGAGAAGCTAATGCATGTGCAGATTGGCTAGCCAAAGCTGCTCTTCACAAAGACACTGGTTTCTGTCATCATAGAATCATGCCGTATCAGCTGGCACATCCGTTTGATCAAGATCGTCAGGGAATTATCTCTAGTAGGGATATAGACCCTGGGTAGTTTTTTTTTCTGTCTTTTCGTTTGATTTTCTGCTTTTTCGTTTGTTTTGTTTGGGGCTTTGCCCCTTATTGTTATCAAAAAAAAAATTATGTCATTATGAACTAAAAATTTCATTTCAATACTATTTAATAATTTGTTTGCTATTATTGAAATTTTAAAACAGTATTAAATTCAATCATGTTTGCCAAAGACCTCTCCCAAAAGCTTAGATAGAGGCTTCAGATTAATCTTATTATATAACAAAGTAAGAGTCGTTGAACTAACCAAATTCACAAAATTTTCAATTTATCCAATTTTACAAGTCAAAAGTGCACAAACACAGGGTTACAATATAACTTTTGCATGACAAACTTACAGCAGAAACACATAACTCAAGTCATAATATCATAACCTTGAGCCTATCTAGTGTGCCAAAAATGACATTATAAAAGAATGGCATCATGCCACAGTTGGGACAAAAGATACTCAAAATATAAAATTATAATACAACCTTTATTATTAAAAGTTTCCATGACATTGAATCAATCTTCCAAATACCATCCATTATCTTGGGGTCACATGCATGATAACCACTAGGTCCCCTACCACATTTTTATCCACAAAATAGTGGCATAAGTTTTCTCAGGTACAATCACGGCTTACCATCCAATGGCCAAAGTCACTGTGTTTGACACCGATGGCCGCCATGCACGCAGTGGGTGCCACAATGTATGCACTTTCACCTAAAGGCTCAAAATTTTGGGAATAGTTGGTTCTTGACGGTATGTACAATGTTACAATCAGCCTCAAATTCAAATATAGACCAAATTAATGAGATCTTTTGTTCTATAAGCTTATACCTACACTATTTTCCTCAGGAGAAACTCAAACTTGAGTCTTCATGCATTTAAAAAGAAAAGCCACTATTAAAAATAAATAAAAAATTAAAAAACTGGAACAAATTATAAGCTCGCAGAACTAAAACTCGTCCATAGCTGGTGATCAAGTATTTTAGTTGCGGTAAAAGCCTTTACCCTTACAAGGATAAGTCTGCATAGATCTGATCTCTCAAAACCACAGCCCCAACAACGATGGGAGTCTTGTTCATGGGCCATCTTTTGTTTTTTGTTTTACTGAACAGAAAAGTTATCCAGGAAACTATAAAGACAGAAAAGAAAGAATCTGAACTAAGGACCCTATGGATATGCTAAGAGATTGTCATAATGTCTGGTGTTAATCAAAAAAAATTCTTAGAATCAAATTGAATGTTTGAACAAAAAATGTTTATAGGATACAACTATTTACAGTATTGGTTATTATTTTATTTACCAGGATAAACTTAGGGAAATCTCATATACATAATTATACATATACAACAAATATTTACATCAACCATAAGAATTCATTCAATATACCAAATGCAGCCAACTATTACGGTTAGAAGAAAAAAAGAGAGAATAATGATGTTAAAATACCTCTTGAAGAATATTCTCCAGATGCCTCAATTTTCCATCAGTGCTACCATGATTGTTTCCAACAGATACCTTTAAGTCATCCACAGAATTCTCAAGACGATGGGTTCTGGTTTCTAGTTGTGTTAACCGAGCACTAACACCTTCTAGAACATGAACCAAATTTTCCATATGATTCTTCACAGTTCTATCAATCTCAGACAAAATTGTAGTATCAAAAGCATTTCGGTCCTTTTCTACAATGACCTTTGCAGGCTCAATAGAATCCAGAGAACTGTAGTTCTGCACAAAATAAGGATGGATACTTTAATATTTATGAAGAAAAAAACCACTAAACCAAGATGGTACAATAAATTATTAATGCCTCCTACACAACACCATATATGATCACCAGATTATTCAAATATACAAAACCTTAACGCAACATCCAAAAAATATGACAATTCAAACTATAAAGTTGAGAGCACAATTCATATTCAAGAAGTAAATGATACATAAATAAAAATAAGATAGTACCACAACATTTGGAGCCCAGTCACGAAGACAAGTATCTTAATCCACACACAAAAATAAAGAAATTTCCAGAACATAAAGCTCCGACTTATCACTCGAAGCCAACACCGACAACAGCTATAGGATTTTATGGTCAAGCACTCAAGCCCAAAAGGGCTCTTTGGTAGAATGTACAAATATGTTATGAATATAATCAAATATGCTGAAACCCCAAGATCTCACAAACTCATCTTCCATTTTCAATACGCACTTGCTATTATGAATATAATCAAATATGCACAATTTCAAAAATAGCAATAAGCAAAAACAACAGCGAAATATTACATATACCTCCTCACCATGCATTGAGAGATTGCACATACCCCCTTCAAACAGGGTAACAATTTGCAACCATACATCAATTTAATTACCAAACAAGGCTTAACAATTCATTATCACCCTAATTAATTTAACAACCATAATTAATCACAAAACATAGTAGATAAGCCAATAATAACCAGCAATTATTCCAATTTCCAAAACAGTCATAAAAAATATCTAAAGAATACCCAGATAAGCAAATGAAGTAAAGATTAAAAATTTGGGTAAAAAAAGTGAGAAATATACTTTGAAGATAGGAGGGGAAGAATTAGAGTTGGAATCAGAGTTCCAAGGCCTAGTAAAAGCGGCACCGAAACTGGGGGCAGAATCGTAATTAGAAGGCTGAGTTGAAGCGGCGAGTGGGCGAATCGGTTGGAAATCGTAACTCGGAACGATGTCGTCTTTGTTGACACCATTGCCATGCCCTTGTCCTTCTTGTTCTTGTTGTTGTCGTTCTTCTTCTTCTTCAACTTGGTTTTCGTGTTGATGTTGATGTTGTTGATGCTTCATGAGATCGATCAAGTCCTTATTGGACTGAGTTGAAGATCCATGTGTTAGATCCATTATCTGCTTGTCCATGAACGGCGTCGTATTCATCGATCCCTGATCAACTCAAACTGAAACTCAAAACGCACAATGGTTGGATTATGAGTTAGGTATGTATGTACGTCGTCGTGTCCTTAGCAGAGAAGAAAACCTCTTCAACAACACTATCCTTCTCTTTCTTGCTTCTTCCACCACCTTTCTTTTCCCTCAAATAAACAAACTTTTATTTATTTATTTATTTATGACGAAAAGAAAATGTTTGAGAGAGATATCAAAATGGATTAAAGCTCGCGGGTTAGCCCGCACAGCATTATATCTGGCCTTAATTATGGCAGTTAAATCCCGATTGAAATATGTGATTTTATGATTTTTTTTGTTCTAATCAAAATGATTTATTAAAATTTTAAATATTTTTACATTTTTATGATTTTTTATAATTTTTTTTTAACTACCATGGCCCTAATCCATTCGGGGCCTTTTTTTTTTTTTAGCTAAGTCTTCAAAGCTTCATAATTTAGCATGCTTGGTTAAGGTGGACTCGCAGGCCAAATTTTTTCTTTCATCAAAATTTTTATTATTTAAAAAATTAAAAATTGTATAAATTTAAATATTTATAAATATAAATACAAAAATTGTAAATATGATAAAGAATATAAGAAAAAGTGAAATATGAAAGAAAGGAAAATGAAATAAAAAAAAGTAAAATAAGAATAAATATGAGTAAAGAGTCATATATATATATATATATATATATATATATATATATATATATCTTAGATGCATTATTAAACATGGAAGTAATAAAAAAATAAAGAGTCTCGTGTTATGAGCCATGTGATGTGAAAGATCATCTATAATTCATGTGAAAGGTCATTTATAATTCATGTGAAAGGTCATCCATAATATTGTACACCTCCTTGAATGTATTCTACCATTCAACACACTATTAGTGAGATGGTTATAGAATTTATTAAAGGTCATGAAAAACAAAAAGTTATGTGTTATGAATCATGTGAAAATTTATCCATAATATTTTACAACAAAAATAAATTTTTCAGCAGTGATATGTTTTTTACAGATATTTTTATTTGCGCATAAAAAAATAAAATTTTCTATTAACATCTAAGCATGTTATACATCCAAATTTGTATTGAAACATATAGTATACAATGTTCTTTAGTAATTTTGGGGATTACAATAACTAAATTTTTTTGTAACAATAGTAGTTAAATAAAATCAATGATTTTACTTTCAAATATATAGCTAACTAAGAACAGTTATTCAATACTAGTATTAAGATAATTTTTCCATCATTAATTTTAGTTTTCCACTATAATTGTTGTATTCTGTTATGATTCTCGATGAAAATCTTTATTTGATGGCATCATTTAATAATGAATTTAGTAAAAGTAGTAATTAAATTTTCACTTATATTAAAATTTTGTTTACATTTTCACTTGTATATTTGCGTGTAAATATTATTTTATTAAAAAAGTAAATTATAAAAAAATTTAAATTTGTATAAAATTAGTCATTTTTCCCTTCATTTCCCCTTCTTCTTGTCTGTTTCTTTTTTAATTTTATTTGTTTAAATATAAATATATATATATAATTAATATTTATTTTATTTTTTATTATTTCTTTATTATTATTTTTTTTACTTTTTTTCAACCGCCTTTTATCTTTCATGTAGGTTCATCTACCACCGACCCCAATTAATTTGGAATAAAGGTGATGTTGATGTTAAGAAAGTGTTAAATATCTCTTTGTTAAAATATTTGTTAATGTATTGAATATGATAAAAAAAGTTAAAAATTATAATTTTGGATGGCTCGATGACCCTAACCAATAGGACTTTTGGCCGGTGCAAGCCTTTAATATTGAGATTCATTTAACTCTGCAAGCTTTTTGACCATAACCCACACGAGCTAGGGCCAAATGGGACGGGATGACCCATTTTGACAGCTCAGGCTTGACATAAGTTATGTCATTTCACTCTCATAAAAGGGATAGGATCCACACTTTTTTTTGTCCACTCTTTTTCCCTATCGTTTATCTTTTTCTCTCAATTAAAATGAATAATTTTATATTCTTTAAAATGACACATATTTTTCTATTATTTCTTTACTTTTAATATTTATATCATGATCAAGCCATTTTTTGCATATAATCTCTTATAATTAAATTTTAATTATTAATTTATATCAATATAATCATTATAATTTACTGAGAATTAATAATTAATAAATAAATATGCCCTACAAAATCATATTAGTTAAATTTACAAAATTAAAGGTTAAAATTTAGTTATAAGAGATCGTAAGCTAAAAGATATTGTAAATAAACTACAAAAAAAAAATATTGTAAATATAATCCCTTTTTATATTATTTATGTAATTTTTCTAATTGTAATTGACCAGTGTTATCGCTTTCTCACTCTCTAATTCACAAATAATGTTGGATTACAAGTTTATCGTTATCTTAATGGTTTATTATTATACTATCTTATTTTTATCTTATTTATTTTCAATTAATTATATTATCTCATTTGCTTTTGTTTTGTCACTTATAAATCAGCTCGTTGTGTTATAAGCACTATTGTCAAAAAAAAAAAAAAAAACTAGTGTAGAAACATAAAAACTTATGTTTTTGCATTTTTATTAGAGTGGTATGTGTTAAAATTCAAGTAAAAATGGTCCTTGGTAAAAACTGATAAAAACGCCGCCTAAAAATGGTAAAAACTCACGTTTTTTCCAATTTGACCGTTTTTATTTAAAACTAAAAATTTGATAAAAAAGAATTACAAAAAAAAATTAAGAAAAACCTAATTTTCATTTTGCCCAAATCATATCCGCAGTATCTTAATATTTTTTTTTTTTGGATATATACTCTTTATAATTATGTCTTATAAAACTGCAATTCTATTATAAGTTATGCTATAAGAACCATTTTGTGATTTTGGTTCATTGTATGCATTGAAAGAAGTGGAATTATATCCTGATAAGTGATGATCCAAAATCTGCAGAGTGTATAAAGCAGTTCGAGCAGATTAGTTATCCATTACTTGTTAATTATCACTATTTAAATTTTGATATTTGGTTATGAATAATAATTTTCTTTTTTAGATAGATAAGTGGCTCAACACACTTAATAATATTTTTTACTTGCATATATATCATTTTGTATCTTGACCTTAAATGGTAGAAAGTAGAAACTTTACGTTTCGTGTCGTTTCTACATTTTACGTTTCTACTACCTTTTTTTGTTTCTACGTAGAAACTCGAGTTTGACAACATTGGTCATATGTTTATTCTCATTTTAATTATTTGTTAGGAAATTTTTTTATTATTTTAAAATATATAATTGTGTTATTTTTGGTGAAAGTACAATGTAAGGTATATTTGGTAAAAAAAAATTACATTTTCTCTCATTTATAAAACGATCGTTTTACGATATAAAAATAAGTCTTTTGAGTTTAGAAGCATTTTTTCCTTATTTGTTATTAGATTATTTTATGTTCATCTTATTTATTTAAAATTAAATACATTGTTTTAATTCAATTTGAAATTTTCTTTTCTCAATTATAGTTATAATTGAAGAAAGCTTCTTTGATACATATGGGTAATTAGTATATTGTTAGACAAGTGAGAGAAATTAGGAAGTGACTTGGAAAGTTGTTATAGTCTATATGGTTGTTATAATTGATAGGGAATAGGATTTGGTTGTAGATTCTGTTTCTGTTATGTGTGTGCTGCTGATAGTGGAGTAAGTATTTTCTGTTATAGGAGAGAGGGTGTATTGATATAAAACACCTTGTAATTTCTTTTTGAATGAGGTAACAAAGAGTATTTTCATTCCAGAATTTCTGGTTTAGGAGGCATAATCTCTCCTCGAAATGAGATCCCTATCCTTCTTTCTCTCTTAATTCACTAATAGATAACCTCATTCCTATCATTCTTCCTCATGGAAAAACTACAATGCAAGGCCCATTGAACGATTTACACATCCGGCTGTTTAAAGGTTATTGGCATCAATATTGTTTACGAAAAATTAGAAAGATGCAATAGAAATATAAATTGTAAAAATGACATAAAACATAAAATTTCACTACATCAAGATACAATATATATATATATATATATATATATATATATATATATATAATTATTTCTTCAACCGCTTTACATATATAACGATAGGTGTATGGTTATGATTATCCGCATTTAATGCTTTCACATATATATATATATATATATATATATATATATGACAAGTATTTGATTGCTACAACTGCAGAAATATAAACCCCATATATATATATATATATATATATATATATATATAAATTGTATAAATTACATTACTATATAAGACATAATGCCAAAAACACAAAGAGAAAATTGAATTTAAAAAAAAAATGAAAAAAGGATTTTTTTTTAAGATAAAAAAAATCAAGTTTACATAAAAACTAAAAAATTTGCGTTTATGCTATGGATAAAGTGTGCGTCACTTTGAAGGATGTAAAGTTATATTATTTTAAGAGAGAAAGAGAAAGATAAAGGAAGAGAGAGAGTTGACAAAAAAAATAAATGTGTGAGACTCACTTTTTTGTGAGAGTGAAATGATATAAGTTGTATCATTTAAAAGCATAAACATTTTCCACATATGCTATATTTTCTTTTCTACGCGGCAATTTTATCCGTGTTTCCTAAGAAACACTTTTAGTTGTATTTTAACACATTTTTACATGGTGTCTCTACTGTTACTACATTTCTTTGTTTTTACACTAATTTTTCACAATAATGATTGCCTAACTCAGATCCCAAAAAAAAAAAATTTATTTGCAATTTACAGGGAATTTATTTTGAAATCAGCTCTTCAGTAAAACAAAGGGATCAAAACTATAGTTATCAATAACATGTTTCGAGAAGAAAATAAAACAAAGAAAGAACCCAAATATGCAAGCAAGTTTTTAAGATTCTCATTTCAATTCTTCCGAGCCAACGCTGCTTCAGCGATCATAATCAACAATGCGACCAACCATAAGTCCTAAAGCTATTGCAGTAAGGCCAATTCCTAAAACAGCATTTGTATTGATATTCACTGAAATTTGCAATTCCTTTAGTTAATGCCAAGATACAAAGTTGTGCTCTACTTTGGGTATTTTCATATTTAGGGTTCATGACCAAACCAAGAAATGACATTGTGCCTTATTTTAGAAATCTCTCAACCCATTTTGCACAAAACGTCATCATTTGCTCATCTAAGATGTCAAACGTCCAAGCCCGTCATCACAGTAACGTAACGTGTCACATGGGCATCGTTAGTTTGGCCGTGACAGAGGAGTTCACAGAAGGATTAACATGACCCTTTTTGTAATTTCATGGACCAATTTGGTCATTTTTAATTGTCAGGGACTGAAAAGGACTTCGTGGATATTGACAGGACTAAAAAAAGTATTTACTCTTTTATTTATTTATTTACTTTGTATATTTATATTATTTATGCAATTTTTTTTAATTGTAATTGACCAGTGTTATCCCTTTCTCATCAGTGATTCACAAATAATGTTGGATTAGAAGTTTATCGTTATCTTAATGGTTTAGTTTTATGGTTTCATTTTATCCTTTAACATAACACAACAAATTTTCCTACACACACAACATTTTGTGGGGTCCACACATTTTAAAACCAAAAAAAAAGAAAAAAATATCGCACGCAAAATGAATCTCTATAACATTACACAATCACTTTTCCTACAATATAATAAACATAAAACCCTTAGTTTTATACTGGCTTATTTTTATTTTATTTATTTACAATTAATTATATTATCTGCATTTGCTTTTGTTTTGTCACTTATATTTCAGTTCGTTGTGTTATAAGTTTATTCTTATCTTAATTATTTGTTAGAAAAATTTTATTATTATTTTAAAGAGAGAGATTATATTTATAACCCTTTTTCACCTGCAACCTAATTTTAACTGTTAAACGGTTATAATTTATTGGATTATAATTATTAAATTCTAATAATTATAATCATTAGATTTACAAAAATCAATAGTTAAAATTAAGTTGTAAGAAATTATAAATATAGCCTTTCTCTAATTTAAAAGATATAATTTTGTGTCATATTTAGTAAAACAATTGTGTAAGTGTATATTTGATGACTTTTTTACATTTTTTCTCATTCATAAAACAATCGTTTAACTCAAAATAATATAAAATTAAGTCTTTAAGTTGACAAACGTTTTTCCCTTATTTGTTATTAGATTATTTTATCTTCACTTTTTTATTTAAAATTAAGTACATTATTTTATTTGCAATTATCTTAAATATGTTATTAATTTTTAACTCAAATTGAAATTTTCTTATATCAATTTATATCTCTCATTTAATTAAAAAAATAAGAAAAAAATATTAAATCAATTGTTTTCCTCCCTATTTCTGTCTACAATCTTCTTTACAAATTTACCTCTCCTAATTTCTATTGTAACACATTCACGAGTTAATTTTATTTTTTTGAATTACCAAAAAAAAAATAAATTAGATGGGCACAATAATACACTCAACCACAACCTCTCCTTCTGATTCTATGTCACTTTTCCTCACAAAATGGGTTCATTTGCTGAAACAAGTGGGTCATGATCATGGCCCATGTAGCTCAAGATATAAACTTAGGCAATATCCATTTAACCCAAAAGAAAAAAAGGTTAGGCCTAGACATTTCTTTGTTTTAATAGATGAGAAGTGTATTACTTTCACGTGTAAATAGGTTAGGCCGGCGTACAGGGATTTATGATCTAATCTATATTAATTCAAGTTTGGCCTATTAAAAATAGTAAAATAGAATAGGCATGGACTTTTAAAAAAACCTATTTAGAAAATAGGCTATAGGTTTTTTTGTACATATAAAACCTATAGGCTTTTTTGGCATATTATTTATTTTAAATAACATTATTATTTTAATAATTTTGAATAATAAACTAATATTATTTTAGTTATTCTTTTAATTATTGAATATTTAATAGATTTAAACAGGCTAAGAGACCTAGGTCAAGGCTTTTATTTGTTAAATATAAATCAGGCCGGACTTGTAATTTGAGGCCTACACAGGATAACAGGCCAGGCTGGATCCAATGTTTGTTACAAAAGTCTGGCTTATTAAAGGCAAAGCCTAACCTAGTCTAACTTATTTACACCCCTATTTTCACATAGTTAATTCATTAATTTCTAATACTTATTTTCAGTAAGCACGGATAATATTATATCCCAATTAAACTTCTTTTAAACTATTCACATAGACAATCATAGCGAGTCATTATGATGAGTATGAAGATTAGTTTGAAAGACAACTAAGTGGGAAGGAATGGGGAGGGAGGAGGCATAAATGTTGGTAACAAAAGAATTAGGCAATGATTTTGATATCAAACGGATTAAAAAAAAAAAAGCTTAGCCAAATAGATACAATGAATGATATGTTTCTTACATGTATCTAAAATGACTTTCAACCCAAAAGGAGAAAAAAATGACATTAATTGGATAAAGAACAAACTCATTAAATAAAATCGGAAAACAAAGTTATCAAACATACAAATAAGGGATAAAAATGCTCCCCTTTTTTTTTATACAAGTGAGAATTGAACACATAACCTAATACAATTTACCGAAATATATCACCGTTAGACCAATGCTAGTGGCTTAAAAATACCCCTTTCAACACAATTCACTAAGGATAACAAAAAAATGATATGCTCAGAATATATACTGAACAGAGGATAATTTTGAAGAACTAGGCCATGGAACTTGAATAATGACCATTGACCCTTCATATTCAAAATCAATTTCTTTCCCATCAATTCTACAAGTGCTTGGTTTCTCTGAGGCAAAGACCCTCATCTCCCCAGTGCCTCTTACTCCAACTTCAACCAAATTCTGAGCCTCATCAAAATCCAAGGATTGGATTGCTCCACCAGTATTCAGCATATTCACCAAACCAATAGGAGCAAATTGCAAGGACTTGTTTGGCAACAAAGTCACAGGGGAAACAGTTATAAGCTCAAAATTGAATGGTTCCAAGGAAATTTCTTCACTATCAGATGGTGATGAAAGGACAAGCTTCTTAGCTTGGCTGAAATACAAGGCAAAAACTTTCACTCCTTCAATAGAAATTGGGTTCTTGCCACTGTTCCATTCAATATCTTTGGGATTGTACTTGGTTGAAACCACATGAGAAGACTCAGCAGCACATTTGGTGGACCTAACCTCAGGAAACCAACCTCCTCCTTGACAGTTAAACACCCCAAGAACTCCACTATACTGTAACAAAAATCCAAATCATGACATTGTTAATATCAATAATATTTGACAATATTGATAATGTAAATTTCTTTAATCATTATAGAATCATATATTTGAAAGTAACTTACTGAGGGAAGGTAATCAATATCAATAATTAAGGAGATTCTTAGTTGGCCTTGGCTGGTTATAGTTCAACATGTTCTGAGGAAAGGTAATCAAGTTGCTGATTGGCTTGCGAAGAAGCATAGTTTGCTTGAAGGAGAAATGCAGACGTTTATTAATCCACCTTTAGGATGTAGTTTACTAGTCCGAAATGATCAGAGGGGGTAGCCTACCTCAGGTTTGCTTAATTCTGTTTGTTTGTGTTTTATTTTCTGATGTATTTCCAAAAAAAAAAAAAAAGTATGCCTTTGTTTTTTTTTAGATACCAACTAGTGTTAATCCGATTTCGGGTTTGAGCCTCTCTACCCTTCCCAGAAGTTACAATTCTCAGGAATCAAACTCACTACCTTTAGGGCATATCAATCCCGGTATCTAGCTGAGTCGCCACTAGACTAACAGCTCTCGGGGAATTGCTTATTTTCTTGCATAAATAATGCTTGACAATTCCATATATATACAAAATCATATAATTGAAAAAAAAAATCAATTAATTGAATTTATAAGATATGAAGAGGGAAAATTGACCTTGTTAAGGTTCCATATTTTGAGCATTGTTTTGCCATCGTGGAGAGGGTAAGCAAAGAGACAATCTCGGGTTGGAAGTGCATAGTGCTCACATCTTAGGATGGAACCATCAGGCAAGACCAAAGTCTTGAGCAATTCAAAGTTGTGATTACCAACTGTGTCACTGATGTAAATAGGGCCACCAGATATGGCTCGAGAAGCTGCATGAAAGGCAGCACAAGGGTGTGTAGATTGAAACATGTCCCAATCTGGGTGAATGAAATTTCCCATCCACAAGCTGTTGTATGCACAATGCACCATGTGACACCCTTGTAACCAAAATGTACCATTTGGATCACCATAAGGGTCACTGCACCAGAAATCATCCCCTGTTTCAATCCAAGACATAAATCAAATGAATTTACTTCCAAATAAAAAAAATTAGGTGAGGGTTATACTTCTTACCATTTTATTCTTATTACTTTTATTACCTAATTAGTTATCGTTAGATCAATTTGAAATCAACGGTTAAAAAAAGAAGAAAAAAAATTAACTGTCATTGATTTCAAATTGATATAACGGGAACCAATCAAGTAATAAGAATAGTAAGATTAAAATGGTACTAAGTATAATTTTCTCCAAAATATTATATAAATGTACTTATATGTTATGTTGTTCATTAAGTAAGGTGAAAACATTATAGAAATGTTGTTCATTAATACTAGGGAAAAGTTTACCAATGCCCTGTGGTTTGCTTCAAAATCATCTATGCCCCTGTGATTTTTTTTTCTATCACATATGTCCCTGTGCTTTGTAAAAAATAAGAAACCACAGGGTCATATGTGATAAAAAATATACCCTTTTACAAACCATAGGGGCACATGTGATAAGAAAAAACCACATGGACATAAGTGATTTTTATATTACATACCCTGTGGTTTCTTATTTTTTACAAAACACAGGGATATAGGATATATGTGATAGAAAAAAATTCACGGGAACATAGATGATTTTGAAACAAACCACGAGAACATTGGTGAACTTTTCCCTTAATACTATGGTAGCTAGTAACAATAAAGGCACATCACATACCAACACGACCAAGGGATATAGCTTCAGTTCCAAGCAACATGAAATCATTGCAATGCTCCATGCTGGCAATCACACCATTGCCTTTGAAATGTTTTCTCACCGAAGCTGTGAGCGCCTTATAATACGCTTTCGCCAAATCTACTCGGCCCCCATATTTCTCACACACCAACTCTAGCAACTGTTTTTTAAAGCAATCCATATAAAGAAAACACATCAACCAAAAAATAACAAAATAATTTAAAATTACACAAAATTATATTATTTAAAATGATAAATACGTCCTCCCAAGTCCCAATAAAGAAACATTAAAAAAAAGTTTTCTCCAATATAAGTCACATGCAACGGAATAAATCTTTGGTATTATTCATGCACAAAAAATTCAGTGCATCTCAACAATAAAAATATTACATGTCAGCCAAATTCCTTCTCTCTCCTATGATGTGTAATGATCCTATTAATAGGATGCATTGAATTTTGGTGCAACAGATACACCTAAGATTTATTCCATGCAACGAGTCATTTCTGGAATTAATCTTTGGTACTACTGTTGTACCAAAGATTCAGTGCATCCCTTCAACGAAAATATTACATGTCAGCTAAATTTTGTTTTTTTTCTGTCAAATTTTTTCTCTCATGTGTTCTACTCTCATTGATGAGATGCACTGAATCTAGGCACAAAAGTAGTACCAAAGATTTATTCTCATTTTTTGTTACCTTCCTTGTGACACGTACCACACAAAAATGTTTGAACGTGTAAAGAACCAATTCAACCCAAAAACTTAAGCTGTTAGGTTATGTTACATTAATGGTTTTATATAGCTCCGGAGTGAATTCATTAGATACACTTCAAATGAATGAGGTTTAGGAATTAAAAAGAAGAAGAACTTACATGGATGACATCAACCTTGACCCCATCAATCCCAGCAAGTTCCAAATGAGAATGAAGCCCTTCATACATTTGATCAACCAAGTGAGGTGGAACAAGCCCTACCCCATTATTAACAATCTTATCAACAGCAAGATCCTCCATCGTTGTTTCCAATCCCGGCGACAACTTGGGCCTCTCCACGACGGATTCCGGCAAGCCATTAACACCAGGCCTTATCCCACCCCAATAACCACACAAAGCATGCCAAACATAAACATACTCCACACTCTCAAACTCTTCCTTCAACTCCTTCACAAACCCACCCAAACCCTTCTCCTTTTTGTCCTTATTCTTCTCATAAACATAGTCTTTGAATTTATAATTCTCTTTATAGTTTATGAGCCTACATGGCATTTGTTCACCTGCAATAGTGTGGTTCATTCCTTCTTTCGTTATTGGATCCGCATCATGGCTGATAGACTGCCACCCATCGTCGATTAAAACAAATCCCGGTGGACAACCACCGTCAACAAGACCCTTAACACCTGTCACAAAAATAATAAATAATAATAGTTAATGGGTTTATCATCTATCATTTAACATGACCACAAAAATTTTCCTACACACACAATATTTTGTGGGCCGCAGCCGAA
The DNA here is from genome assembly GCA_032173675.1 of Gastrolobium villosum. Taxonomy (NCBI): domain Eukaryota; kingdom Viridiplantae; phylum Streptophyta; class Magnoliopsida; order Fabales; family Fabaceae; genus Gastrolobium; species Gastrolobium villosum. The sequence goes on from JAVKPL010010008.1 coordinate 41,181, forward strand.
AAAAACTCTGACACGCAAACTCTTATAAAACCAATAGTTAATATATCATCATCCAACACTTTATAAATTTTGGGTTAAAGTAAGCTTATTAGTAACACAGGGTCACAAAAAAATATACAAAATAATTAATATATCATCGTCTAATACAATTCCTCAGTGGAATGTTTGGTAGGAGGTGAAAAAAAATGTATCCCAAAATCACAATTTTCAAAAATATGATCTGAAAATGAGTTTTTCGAGATTATTATCAGAAAATTATTTTGCAGGCTAAAATATTTCTGGTAATATTGGATTATTTTTCTTAATAATAAATTTGATTGTATTAAATTTTTCCTTATCATAGAAATCCTAAAATCCACAAGCAATAA
>JAVKPL010010009.1:0-42492 GCA_032173675.1 Gastrolobium villosum
AATGCCCAACATCAGTCTCAACATAATAATAGCGGAAAACATAAATAACAGTCAATATCCAGCATCCAACATGTCACATATCACAGTAATATCTAACTCAGCTCTGGCCTCCTGCCACCTGAGGCCTCAACATTACCTGAACCTGAAATAAGCGTCCCCAAACGTGGGGTGAGATCTCTAAATAAGAAATCTCAGTAAGACAAGGGGTCCTCAAGGATCTTCCACCCCAAGCTCACTTACATGTGCAATATAAGTTCAAAAACGGTATTTCCAATATTAGTTCCAAAACTATGCAGTGCAACAGATATTCGTGCCAAGTGTGTTTATACTATCTACTGGCCAGAGAAATGTAGGAATACGTCTAAACCCACATGAGTACAAGGAACACCGCTTGCACCTCACCCACAGCCTCACCTTATCGTATGTACTACATACTCAGACTTACTGTAAAGGTGGACACCACATTGCATATCATAAAGGCACATTGCATATAACAGCTTAACAACATTTCCAAATATCAAAAGCATGTAACACAGCATGCATAAACCACATCCCCATGGGACATGGTGGAACCACAACATGGCTAAACCGAGGACACGAAAACTTACCTTGCAAGCAATCAATCCAAGCCAAGAGTCCAACCACTCTCAAGTCCAAACACAGCAGTATCACAATATGTTATGGACCAATAATATGTCATTAATTATGCATCACAAGCATACAACTTAAAGACTACGCCTTTCTTTTACGTTTTATGTCTCAAGGCTTCCAACAAATCCATAAACCCTTAATCACATGATTCTGACTTAGTGCATAAATTACAAAAGTTCAACTATCTTAATATAGGGTCCACAAACCCCCAATAGCCTACTGTACCCACAACACAACTACTGTTTTGCGAAATCCCAGAATATCCGAATATTCCTCAGGGACACATCCGGATATGCAATATCCGGATATCTCACTGACTATATCCGGATATACAATATCCGGATATCCAAACCCCATATCCGGATACCATATCCGGATATCTGTTCGACAAATATCCAGATATCTCACAACTGAATGCAGTTTCTGCATTTCGTGAATATCCAGTCCAAAGGGTCCAACTTTAACCGATTATAGACACTTAAACATGCATTTCTAGGTGTGTTTAACCTTCCCCACCCTTAAGTTATCAACTTAGCTCAATACATGCATCAAGTTTCCATTTTTAAGCATTTAAACTCATGATCATGGTTGGTATAACTCACCAAAGCTCAAAAATAGGGGAATGAGGACACTTGGAGCTCACCAACTCAGCCCACCACCCTTACACACAGCAGCTGAACACTGCCAAAAGACACTCCTTGCACTCCCACAAGGATGCTCACAAGTGTTTATGAAGAGAAAGAGGAAAGATTCAAGCAAAAGATGAAGATTTGACCTTCAAATGGTGAGGAAAGGAAATGGAACAGTGCTTCAGACCAGCCACCACAAGGCATTCACGTAGAAGGCTGTTATTTAGGGTTTTGTGCCCACTAATAAGAGTATAAATAGCCACAATGGCAAATAACGCCCAGTATCAACTTTAATAGCTACTCAAAAGATCTTGATCCCAAACTTTGGAATCTTAACCTACTCAATTTTCTAAGATTTGTCATATTTTTATTTTATTTTTCGGACAACTTTACGGTACGAGCTTTTCCATAGCCAGTATCAGTTCTGGCATCAGTTCTCATTATTTTGACTTGAAACTTGTTTTACAAGTCCTACATATTATTCTAGTAATTATCATGCACTTATTATAATTTTTCGGGATACTTTTCCGGTACGCATTTATACCGGGTAGCAGAATCGGTATCTGCGCTTTTCTTCCGAAAATCAACTTTCAGCATTCTTACTCATTTACTATAATTATTTAAGCCAAATAATAATTATTAAGGTCAATTATGGAATCATTTCCTAATTTATCACAATTAATTCATTAATTACCTTAATTAGCGGTGAGGGTTCTTACAGAAGGCAATTCGAGTTTCTGCATTTTCTTGGAGAAGTATTCGAATACTTTTCGGGTAGTATTCGAATACTTATCCTTTGGTAGACGAATACTCCTTGCTGGAGTATTGGGATACTTTTCTGGGAAGAAAAGTATCCAAATACCGTTGAAGAAGTATTTGAATACGTGATAGTATTCGAATACTTGTGTGTTGGTATTCGGATACCTTGTGGTATTTCAATACCTCAGTGAACGTAATCGAATACTTTCTGAAGACTGGAATATTCGAATACTCACCGAGGAGTATTCGAATACCTCCTGCAGAAACTGCATGAAATGAATTAAAATGATATGGAAAAGCTTTAATCACTTAATGTAACCTTGATCAATTTTTATTGATTATTAATTATTGTATAAAAATATTGTGATTGAGCTGTTTGTGGGCTTTGAGCTAGTGTGGACCCTTGCTTGGATAGTTAGCTTGCAAGGTAAGCTTTCGTGTCCTCGGTTTTTCCATTGTTGGTTCCGCCATGTCCCATGGGGGGATGGTTTATATGCATGATGTTTTTTTTCATGTATTGATATTTGAAATTATGTTGAGCTATTATGTGAATGCCATATGATATGCATGTGGTGTTCCATCTAGAAGGGCTCCTGAGTATGTGAGAGACATACAAAAGGGTGATTCTATGGGTGGTGCAAGTGATGTCTTGCACTAAATGTAGGCAATAGACGTATGTAAGTCCCGCATTTCTCTGGCCAGTAGATAGTTGACACTCATGGCATGATTATCTGTTGCATTGCACTATTTTGGAACTTATATTGTTGAACTGCTTTTGAACTTATATTGCACATGTAAGTGAGCTTGGGATGGAAGATCCTTGAGGACCCCTTGTCTTATGAGATTTATTTTTAGAGATCTCACCCCACATTTGGGGCACCATTTCAGGTTCAGGTAATACTGGGGTTGATACCTCGGGCGGCAGGAGGCCGGAGCTCAGCTGATTGCATGCTTTTATGATAATTTTGCTGAATGCTGACATTGCTTTATCTTTATTATCCTATTATTTGATATGAGACTATGTTAGGCTTTGTTGCCTTGAGCATGAGGCTTGTCCTTGCCACATTGATTGACTATGTCTTATTTTAGATTCGATTTGTAATAATATATCAGGATATTGTCTGGACTACGTGTTGTAGTTCCGTGACTTAGATACTCACTTATTTATATTTGAGGTTATTCAGTGTAGATAGCTGTCTTTTGCAATTTACATACAGGGAATGTTTTGAAAGATGATTTAATTATCAACTTGGTTAATGATAATGACGTCATAATTGAAAAGAAAAAGATATTCCGCATTTTTAAATTAAACGTGACTTAATACGATGACATGTTAACAAATTGAATATACACGAGATGTTACCGGGAGAGCTGGCGCAACTGATGAGTCACCAAAAGTGACCGTTTCCAAATCCGCCTTTCCCTCTGCAATAGAAACAAAGCAGCTTTCCAGGGTACTGTGCTATCACATTTCGGGAATGTGCGTTTCTGAAACCGCAAAAGTATAACATCATCCACTCACATAATAGAAGTGCATGTTTCCCACATCGCTCTGAATCAAATCTGCAAACTTACCCCTTTCATCATTGGCTGCTGAGCCCCCTAACTTGCTTATCAAGTCAAGCACTCAACCTTTCACCCTTTAATCGCGACGTTTTCTATTCACCTCGCGGCAACCACTCAACCTCATTCTATTTAATCATCAACCCCTCCTACTTTAATTATTCTCGTCCAAACTTTCTTTCTCTAAAGAGCCATTATATGCTGGGAACAAAGTCACCGAAGGCTTAAAGTTCACATCTTTCCTTTCCTTTCACACCACATTCAAGCTTGGACCCTTATCCTTCAACAAGGAACCATGAAAACCATTAGTGGACAAAACAAAACTGTTATCCATAATATAGACGAAGAAAGTAAAGGAAAACATAAGGCTTGTTCTAGCACCTCAAGTAAGAGATTATACTCTCTTTTGGATCCGGAATTTGAGCAAATCCATAAACAATCATCTGAGACTAACAGCCTCTTACATGAGAATGTAGCCAAATTTGAAGGTGAAAATAAAAAGATTTGTGAGGAGAACAGAACAATCCTAGAGAAACTGGATCACTTACAAAAAAGGGAACTGCTAGGCAGAATATGGGATCCAAGGATCCTAGGATTTAAGGAAGAAGAGGCTGCTTTGAAGGAGATCCTGCATCAATTTGTTAAGGAGGTCAAGCGGAGAAATGAAGAGTGGGAGAAGCATTAGGCTGGAATAGAGTTCAAATTCTTGGAAGTTGAACGACGTCAAATCCAGCTATGGAACCAAATGAAGAGGCTTGAACAAGTAGTAAGTTTTATCGAGATTTCAGATTGTAATTGCATATACAAGGAATATATGTCATCATTTCCTAGAATTGTTTCACCAGAAGGCCCTGCCAATGCTCCAGCTCTAGAAGTCGGAGAAGCTGCCAATGAGGCACAATAAAGCCACCAATTTGGCCCCAGGGAAGTGATTGTCTTATTTTTGTCTGCACACTGATGTTATGTCTTCTACTTCATGGGAACCAACTGCTCCTGGAACTTTAAGAAGATATCCCGGAGACCTAATGAAAACATCGATCTTATCCCTTTCTATCTCTTCACTTTTTTCAATATTGTTTGCTGATCTTAGCTTTAAGTTGTAGGAAATTCCTTGCTTTTTTTTTACGAAGTTACTATGCTGCTTAGAGTTTTATAGTCTATTGCATAATTGATGTTTTCAAATGAAATGCCCTGCTTTGTTGTTACTCTTTGCACAATTCTTTTGTTTAAATTGTTTGTCTATTTAGGAAAATAAAAATAAAAACATTTCAGTGTTAAGCAATAATTTTAACTCAGCAACATATCTTTTGAAAAGTGAAGAAATCAAAAGTTAAATTTTGATTCTTAGAATTGCTGAGGTTTTGATCCGAGCGCGCTTTCAAGGCAAGGAACGAAAAGACAAACACTTAATTACTTAAGAGAGTGTTATAGAGAATTCTTATCACTCGTTTTTGGACTTGCATTAACACTGTTAGTACTACAGAATCACTTCGAAGCTTCGAGAGGACAAAGGTCATCTTTCAACGAAGCTTGAGCCAAACAGCCAACCTATACATCATTTACATAGTTACTCCCATCTAAGTACCCCTATCATAATACTCATTCCATTCAAACCACCTTCCACATCAACAACTCCATCCACCGAGAGAAGGGACGACAGAAAACAAGTAATTAGGAACACCAATAAAGAAAAGTCAAAAGGCTTTGAAGAAATGCCAGAAGCAAAAAGAGCAAAAACAACTGCTAACAAAGAACAAGAAAAAAATACATTTTCAAAAAGGAATAAAGAAAGCAGTAATTCTCCGGAACGATGAGTGAAACAGTAACCGTGAGTAATTGGCGAGATATGGATCAACAACCTTGCATGACTTTGACTAAAAAATTTCTTAACTTTATGAGTTGTGAGATAACCCTTTTTCTGTGTGAATTATATTCCTTGATTGTTGATTTATAATTGTTGAGTATAACGATTTTGGCTTTGTGTTGTTCCTTAACGTTAATTTTATTTTTTGGACAACGGTAATTTCCCTATTACAGTTCAAGTAATTTCCAACAAACATAGACCATAGGATAACAAGCAAAACAATAATACCAACTGAATACATATATCATCGATAACATAATAGGGATTTATAAGAGTTATGTTATAGGAAAAGTGATTGTGTAATGTTATAGAGATTCGTTTTGCGTGCCAGAGTTTTTTATTTTTTTTTGCCGCGGGCCCCACAAAATGTTGTGAGTGTAGAAAAATTTTTCTGATCATATCAAATGATAGATGATAAACCCAACATAATAAGTCTTACAAGGTGATTTCCAAGATACAAGGTTAAGAATCCAATTGCTGTATATACACAAAACAACCTTGAAATACATCATTCTAAGTCAACAATTTCATACACGCATTGCTTTACATAAATACAAAACACACAAGGGTGGTAAGACATCCCCAAACAAACAATTCCATCCATTCTTGACTTTATCCTCTTTATTTTTTTGCACCTGTAACATAAATCACGTAAAAGGTGGGATTGAATCTCAATGAGCTGAAAAGAAAAAAAAAAAATCTACTCTAATCACCATTCGAATATTACTTTGAATGGGATCAATTTGCCATAGATACCTGTGAAGGGGTCAGAATTCCTATGCACTGAAATCAACAAGGTAATATATCAAATGCAAAATTACCAACACACACTCAATACTATATAGCTATATATAGCTAGAAGTCCTGTGTCCACTAAAATACCATATGTGCGCATTAGCTAACTTATATGTGATTTGAGCTCAAACATGGAGAAATGTCCCTCACAAGTCGCCAACTATCACACTCCATGCTTGGAATGTGGCACAAGTGGAACCGTTATGATATACATCATCAATGCTATAGTGATTTCACAAAGCTTAGGACATAATTCACTACAAATATCTAAAATACTATTATGATGCATCACAATATTAATTTCGAGACATGCACGATTGATGACAATTAAGACAGGATATATGGCTTTCTGAGATGGAGTTTCCGAATGCATACCTGGGTGTATCAGTACAAAAAGAGTCTACAACATGCAATTGTAGGTCTCGATTAAACGCTTCAATTATTTTATTTTATTTTATTTTTTTGGTACATTGCCAGGAGGGTATCACCATGCCCTCATTGCACCAAACAATCCCTTAAGAGCTCAGCTGCCAACTGAGCTACCCTTGGAGTTAAACGCTTCAATTTTATCTTACATGCTATTAGACATTCTAATATAAAAATTTATAAATGCAATCGATAGATACTAATTCCGAGGGAATCTAAATAATTTGTATATATATAATTAGACTTTCTCCTTCTTGATTAATTAAATCTCTTAATATACTTTTAGTTAAAGAATAACACATGTTGTTCTTAACATTTTTTCTCTCTTTTTTTTTTTGGCATTAAAATCATCTTAAATTAATTATGCATAGTTGTATATAATATTAAACATCACTTTTATAATTTGGGGTAGGATCATTTGACATCGATGTCAAATTTAAAGTTTGACATCTTATCTGAGAGCTGTTAAATCAAAAAAGATCATTGGTGTCACATGCTTACAAATCAGAGTCACTGATCTTTTTTGATCTAACGATTCTCAGATGAGGTGTCAAACTTTAAATTTGACACCGGTGTCAAAGGATCCTATCTCTTATAATTTAAAATATTTTTAAGTTTAAATTTACCTAAAATTAAAAAATATCATAAAATGAACAAAATATTCTAGTGTAATATATAGAAATACTCTATCAAGGTGAATCTTGAATATAGGATCTGATGTCATTTTCACTTTGAGGTGGTAGTGGTAGCATATGTCCATTAATGTAATTTAAATTAATAACATATAAAAAAAAAGGAAAATACCACTTTTACCCGTGGGAAATAATATATTGCGGGTTAGGATTATTTTGCATTAGTGTAAAATGGTAGGATATTGTAACAACCAACTAGTATTATTATCAATATTATTATCAATTAATTTTATTGTTAGATTGCTAAAATTGATCCAACGGTTATATTTATTTTCATCTTTGTATGGTTATGATTCCCCATATTTAATGTGAAAGCATTAAATATGGAAAATCATAACCATATAAAGGTAGAAATAAGTATAAAATATTAAATATGGGAATCATAACCATACAAAGATAAAAATAAATATAACGTTAGATCCACATAATCGATCTAACAGTAAAATTAATTGATAATAATATTAGTAGTAACACTAATTGGGTGTTATAATATCCTTTCCCTTGTGTAAATTTCACTTATTTTTTGCTATTGATTTTATCTATATTTAAGGGCCGTGATATATTAAATATGTGAGTTGTTAAATATAAGTAAATCAATTATCAAAATTGGATATAACACTTAACATCTTTATATTGCTTAGCCAACAATTATAAAATTTGAATGTTAAAAATGCCTTTATTTTGCCGTAAACATTTTTTTTCATCTCGTTCACTTCCTCTTCCACCTCTATGACCTTTTGTTTCACCACCAATAACAAACTACTAGGATAATAAAATAAGGGACAAATAATGGAGGACTCGGATTTCCTTCTACTATAACTAGCCTTCTTTTTCGAGCAACATATGTTGGACAACTTGATAACCCACATGTAAAAAGACATAAATGCAATCAATGTGCTAAAATGAGGAGAAATACTAAAGATCACTGTTATTAGATCTGATCCGTGCATCAACCCGATCGGGGTACTAGATTACTAGGTCATTGGTTGAACCGGTTGACCCGAATATATATAGATATATAAAAATATATATATATATATATATATATATATATGAACATATAAATTCAATTATATTCTCCATATCTAGATTGAATTAAACAAGGTTCATTAAATAAACTTAAAAATAAGAAGCATAAATAAATAAAAAAGAATGTTATTACTATGCCAATTTAAATTACAACTCAGAATCCCCATAAACATACATCTCAATGACATTGAACCCATATTTTTCAAATTCAACTACAATAAAAATGACATATGTCACATTCTCTTAATTTATTATTTCACAAATTGCTTCAGTATTAGAAGCTGAAATTTAAAATTATTGTAGAAAAACATACTTTTACAGTTTCATCACATTTACTTTTATCCTTTCTGTTACACATTTACTTTTATCCTTTCTGTTACACTTTGTTATTTTACAGTTTCATCACATTTACTTTTATCTTTTCTGTTACACTTTGTTATTTTCTTTGCTTATTTCTGTTATGAGTTGTTTTCTCCCTTTAGTTAGTTTTTGCTCCTCTGCTTCTTGGAGACCTCCGTAATCTTAGGGAGTTGGTTATTGGATTTTCCTTTATGTAGCTGCCTTCTCTGTATACAATCATCATGGAATGAAATACAATTAAATGCATTTCTTATTTCTGAGTCTTCTTTTACATGTTTAGTATTTTATTCTTCTTTTGTAAAATGGTATCAGAAGTATTTTAACTTGTGTCATTGCCTTTATCCATGGCTCGTGGCACTAACACCAACAACAATTCTTCCACCAACACCAATACTGGTGCTCCATCTTCCGGGTCTTCATCTTCCATTGAAGATTCCGGTAGCCCTTATTTTCTTAGCAATGGTGACCACCCTGGTCTGGTCCTAGTCACCCACTCCCTTACTGGATCTAATTTTAATTCTTGGTCCCGTGCTATGTCCATCGCTCTTACAGCAAAAAATAAGTCCAATTTCGTCGATGGTTCTCTGATTCGTCCTTCTTCAGACCATCTTCTTTTCGGAGCCTGGAATCGCTGCAACTCTATGGTGATTTCCTGGCTTCTGAATTCGGTGTCCAAAGATATTGCTGATAGCTTGATGTATTTCATCAACGCTTCTGACGCTTGGTCAGATCTGCGAACCAGATTTCATCAGGCAAACGGACCTCGTATTTTTCAACTCTGTTTCCAGATTTCATCCCTCCAACAAGGTGCTTTACCTGTTAACAGTTACTACACTCGCCTGAAGTCCCTTTGGGATGAACTCCTTGACTATTCTCCCTCATATGCCTGCACTTGTGGGGCTCTCCGATCCATTTCCAACGATCGTGATCAAGAACATGCCATGCAATTCCTTATGGGATTGAACGAATCCTATGTTTCGATTCGGGCTCAGGTTCTTTTAATGGAACCCCTTCCCTCTTTATCCAAGGTCTTTTCTCTGATTTTGCAAGAGGAGCGCCAGCGTGAGATTACTTCTCCAATTCCTTTGGTTCCTGAAGCTTCTCCACCACCTATGGTTGCTGCTGCCAATGGGCCTCCATTCCGACGTCAGAGACCATTTTGCAGCCATTGCAATGTTTTGGGCCACACTAAAGAAAAATGTTACAAGTTACATGGCTTTCCCCCAGGTTATAGGCCCAAACAGAACAGGCCCATTCCACAGCCTCATTCCAATGCCATTGTCTCACACAATCCTGACCCACTTCTCCCTACAACATCCATCACCCCTCATCAATACAATCAGCTCCTTTCCCTTCTCTCTCCCAATCCCCACCCTAATCCCCCTTTCTCTCCTACCTCATCCCCAACGGACAATTATAATCCCACCGTAGCAAGCGTCAATGGTGAGTTTCTTGCTTCCCTTCCTGCTTCTTGTTGGGTATTGGACTCTGGAGCTACGCATCACGTCTCTCGTGCTCTTTTGTCTTCTTCGTCTTCTCCCTCTACCACCGATTCGGTCGTGTCCCTCCCTAACGGCATGGTCACTCCGGTGGTTTCCATGGGTTGTTCAGTTTTATCTCCCTCTTTAATCCTTAGAAATGTTCTTTATATTCCTGATTTTTCTTTTAATCTTCTCAGTATAAGTGCTATTTCTCACACCACTAACTTGGTTGCAATTTTTTCTTCCTCTCATTGTCTTCTCCAGGATCGGGTCTCCAAGGAGACGATTGGGATTGCTAACCTAGTGCGTGGCCTTTACATCCTTGACTCTGCTGATCTACTTTCTTCCAAGCCTCTCGTTTTTCCTTTTTGTTTGTCTGTAAATTCCAAGAAAATTGCCTTGTGGCATTCTAGACTAGGTCATTTATCTCTTCCTGTTTTATCATCAATGAAAAGTTGCTTGGATATCCCTGTTGTTTCTGATAATTTACAATGCACTGTTTGTCCTTTAGCAAAGCAAAAACTCTTGTCTTTTTTGTTGAACCCGCAATTATCTCCCACAACATTTGATTTAATCCACTGTGATATTTGGGGTCCTTTCACCCCCATTTCAATTGATGGTTTTCGGTTTTTTCTCACCCTTGTGGATGATCACACAAGATACACATGGATTTTTCTTCTTAAACAAAATCTCAGTTCTCCTCTGTTTTTATTAATTTCTACAATCTTATTTCTAACCAATTCAATGTTTCCATTAAATCTGTTCAGTGTGACAATGCACCAGAATTTAATATTCCTTTTTCTCTTCAAAAGGTGTCACCCTCTTCCATTCATGTGTCGAAAGACCACAACAAAATTCAGTGGTTGAACGTAAGCATCAGCACATTCTTAATGTTGCTCGCGCTCTTCATTTCCAATCCCATGTTCCTCTCCCATATTGGCAGGAATGCATCCTCACATCTGTATATCTCATTAACAGAACCTCATCTCCTTTACTGTCTAATTCCACTCCTTTTACCCTTCTTCAAACAAACCTCCCAAATATTCTCACCTTCGTAATTTTGGTTGTTTGTGTTATGCCTCAACCCTCTCACGTTCTCGTCACAAATTTTCTCCTAGGGCCACACCCTCTGTGTTTCTTGGTTACCCTCCTGGTTATAAAGGTTACAAACTTTTGGACCTTCATTCCAATCGTATTTTCATCTCAAGAGATGTAATCTTTTATGAAAATATTTGTCCCTTTGCTTCTGCTCCTATACTTTCCACTCCTTTCTCTTCTTTTCCTATTCCCACTCAACTCACCACTGCCACTACTACGGTTCCTGCTACTGCTCCAACCAGACCCACTCGAGCTTCTCATCCTCCCAAATTTCTCCTTGATTATGACTGCTCTACCTCAACAGCTCACCCTATATCTAACCATATATCTTATCATCGCATTTCCTCTCCCCACATGACCTTTATCAATGCTTTATCCACTCACTTTGAACCTACTACCTACTCCCAAGCTTCCAAACTTCCAGAATGGTGTGATGCCATGCACACTGAACTTCTTGCTCTTGAACAAAATAAAACTTGGGACATTGTTTCTTTACCTCCTCGCAAGCATCCAATAGGCTGCAAATGGGTTTTCCGTGTCAAGTATAATGCTGATGGAAGCCTGGAACGCTACAAAGCTCATCTCGTAGCTCAAGGTTACACTCAACAAGAAGGTATTGATCACTTTGATACCTTTTCTCCAGTGGTTAAAGTTACTACTGTTAGACTTCTTCTTGCTCTTGCTTCTGTCTTCGGCTGGACTCTTCATCAGTTGGACGTGAACAATGCTTTTCTTCACGGGGAGCTAAATGAAGAGGTTTTTATGCGGCTGCCTTCAGGGTATAAAAGTCAGGGGGAGCCTCTTCCTTCCAATCCGGTTTGTCACTTGAGGAAGTCTCTTTATGGTCTCAAACAAGCCTCTCGACAATGGTTTCAAAAACTGAGTTCTACTCTGATTTCTATGGGCTTCTCTCAATCAACAACTGATCACTCTCTTTTTCTCCAGTTTAAAGGTTCTGCTATGATGGCCATATTAGTTTATGTTGATGATGTAATAGTGGCTTCTTCGGATTCCAATGCCATTCAGCCTTTTATTTCCTCTCTGGATAAATGTTTTCATTTAAAAGATCTTGGACCCCTTAGGTACTTTCTTGGTGTGGAAGTTGCCAGATCTTCCAAAGGTATCTTCATCAGTCAACGAAAATACATTTTGGACATTCTTCAGGACACTGGTCTTTCTGGTTGTAAGCCCAAGACTACCCCTATGGAATCCAATTTGAAGTTATCTAAGCATGATGGTGATTTATTGGAAGACCCTACTTCATATAGACGTCTTATTGGCAGATTGATTTACCTCTCCTTCACTCGACCGGATCTCTCTTTTGCTGTTAATCGCTTAAGTCAGTTTCTCTCCACACCAAGAGTTCCTCATCTTCATGCTGCCCATCGCATTCTTGCTTACCTGAAGAATACCATTGGACAAGGTATTTTTTTTGCTACTGATTCAGCTGTCCATCTCAAAGTCTTTTCTGATTCTGATTGGGCAAGTTGCCCTAATACTAGGCGATCAGTTTCTGGGTTTTGCGTTTTTCTTGGTCATTCTCCTATATCCTGGAAATCCAAGAAACAACCCACCGTCTCAAGGTCTTCGGCTGAAGCAGAATATAGGTCAATGGCTAATGCAACCTGTGAAATTGTTTGGCTTGCTTCTTTATTACATGACTTTCGGGTTCCTCATCCTTCTCCTGCTCATTTGTTCTGTGATAATGATGCTGCTCTTCACATTGCTGCAAACCCAGTCTTTCATGAGCGTACGAAGCATATAGAGATCGACTGTCACTTGGTTCGTGAGCATATTTGCAAAGGATCTCTTCAGACCTTTCTCATTTCTTCTACCAACCAAATTGCAGATTTATTTACTAAAGCTTTGCATCCTACTCAGTTTCATCATCTTCTTTCCAAGATTGGAGTACTGAATATCTTATCTCCATCTTGAGGGGGAGTTTTACAGTTTCATCACATTTACTTTTATCCTTTCTGTTACACATTTACTTTTATCCTTTCTGTTACACTTTGTTATTTTACAGTTTCATCACATTTACTTTTATCTTTTCTGTTACACTTTGTTATTTTCTTTGCTTATTTCTGTTATGAGCTGCTCCCTTTAGTTAGTTTTTGCTCCTCTGCTTCTTGGAGACCTCCGTAATCTTAGGGAGTTGGTTATTGGATTTTCCTTTATATAGCTGCCTTCTCTGTATACAATCATCATGGAATGAAATACAATTAAATGCATTTCTTATTTCTGAGTCTTCTTTTACATGTTCAGTATTTTATTCTTTTGTAAAACATACTAGCAAATAAAATTACAACAAAATTTTAAAATAAGTTCTACAATTTTTTTGACAAGATGAAACAATTTTATTTTTGTTTTTTTTTAATGCATGACCCGACCGGGTCACTGGGTCACCGTATCATCAGTTTTGACCGGATTTGGCCAGTTTTGTCCGAATTTTGACCGGGTCGATGCATGATCGATCCAATGCTTGACCCAAACCGATCCGATGATCGGTTCACCGGATTACGGGTCGACCCAGCAGGATCGAGCGAGTTTTACAACTATATGCTAAAGATTCGAAAATAAAGGAAAAATAAGTTAGATATTAAGACATCAATTTTCCAGAATAGAATACATGAATGCAATTAATCATGTGTCCCTTGGTGTAATTAAAATTTGTAATATAAACAACATTACTTAATGTGGGGCAAAAGAATGAAAGCCGAAGACTAAAGGGTAAGCAGAAATACAATAATAAATTCAAAACGCTGGAGAAAAGACCCAAAACTAATGAGAAGGATCATTCCCCACTCATCTCACATTTAGGTCTTTTTAACAGCTACAGTAAGCGCATCCTCTATAGCTTGAGCAAAAGTTGCAATCTTGTATGTGAAAAAACCCACTAGCATTGGTATCAATTGTAACTGCATAAATCCAAATTCGGGAACGAGAATCCTGCAACCAAACAGGCCTTGTTAAGTACAGAAAACTAGGATAGGTTCATGAACAAATACAAATGCCCTAGGGATTAAATCAAGAAAAAAAAGTTCAAGAAATTTTGTTAGCAAATTAAATTGACTTCATTAAACAAAATAATAGTTGTTCCAATTGCATATGAAAATAGGACTTACCCATTCCAACGGTTAAAAACCATGACTAATATAACAGGAACCAGCAATCTTGGCTGCCCAATTGCTCCTCTGCAAGTAACATACAATAAGAAAAAAAGTGATAGAAATTCAATTCCCTCCTATTTAGCATACCATGTGGAACTGTGGAAGATAGCACTATACTTAAACGACATTGTTAAGGATATAATAGCCTAGGTTAAATTTTTCTACCTTTCTTTTACCGTGATATTATACATGGTTGCTGTAAACTTCAACATGGACAAAATACATTTTTGGAATCATACCAAAGAAAAATTGAAAACTTGACTAATCAAATAGTCATGGTGGTAACAACAAGACTCGTGTTTATCTACTGAAGAGATTAAATTCTGCATAGTAAATCTATCATCTATAGATTACTTGACAAGGCCCCTTGCACCATTCGTTTTTAGCGCGTCCACGCTACTTCCCAGCATCCGAATATATGCCAAAGAACCAAGCAAGCCAGCACCAAAGCTGAAGACATGAAAGACAAGTATACATTAAAAAAAATATGGATAAAACTTCAAACTTTCTTTTGAAGGATACTATTACTAATAGTCTAATACCTTATCTTTTATCAGTAATTTCGACTTTTATGAATAATAATTGATAACCAGCACAACAGTATGGATTTGTCCAATATGTCTCTCAATAACAACTTGAAGTTAGTAATTTCCTCTAAGTTTTTATTTTTAACCATCTCAAAGTTCATTGTGTCTAAAGTTAACTTCTAGTAGGGAAGAAGAATGGAGAGGACCTATTTACTCAATTCCCCTCCTTGAGAGAAAAACCCATTTCTTTCTGAATTGGGCTAAAGCAAGGAAAGGAATTATTGTTTCTACAAAACTAATTTATTTTCTTTTCTTTCCAGTCTCTTTAATCCAATGTAAACACATGAAAGATATGTTGCATTTACATTCCACATTTTGTATTCAAATGCAGGGAATGTAAATGTTTTACCACCCCTTTCTTTTCCCTCCATATTTTTGAAAAACCCTTTGTTGCTCTAACCAACCTAAATCCCTACACTCATGAGTAAAGACTTTTTGAAAAGTATTGACCATTTGTATTTCAAAGGGGGGGATGCATTATGATGAATATGAAGTGAGTGAACTGTTAAAATTTAAAACCCATTTAGTTATAAACTAATCTAGAACAATGTCATACCCCATGTGTCAAGAAGTTTTCAGTTCATATATCTTTTTTGAGTATGATTACTGGATGGTGGTTATACATTAAACTGAATTTTAGCCCTCAGTTTAACCATATTTGATATCATTGATGAAAGATAGGAAAGATATACCATGATCACCAATTCAGAATAACTAAGTCAATAAGTGAGTGAAGAAACCTAAGTACCTAGCTGCAATCTCAGGAGTATAAGAAACATATGCGGAAACCAGACCAACGCCACCTATACCCAATGTAAGGATTTGCATTTTCTTCTTTAACTGAAAACCCAAAATAAGCTTAGAGACAAAATTTGATATTTAATCAATGTCACAAGGGAAGAGGATAAGATTTACCAGGCTGCTAACAAAGAAAAAAGAGTAAACCCTCTGCTCGGTCCTCCAAAGATTAGAGTGTCACAAAATTACTCCTCCAAAGATTTTTTTGTCACCAAATTATCCCCTCAAAGACTGTTACCACTATAGTCCCCAAAGAATTTTGTCAGAGAATTAATCCCTCAAAGATATAAAATAGTCATCAAATTCGTCTTTTTGTGCCACCACTTTAGTCCTTTATAAGGGACAAATATGGTGATGTTTAAGATCTTTGAGAGACCAATGTGGTGACAAAATCTTTGGAGGGCTAATGTGGTAACACAGCTAATTTTTTCAAGAATGAAGTTGGTAACAACAATCTTTGTAGGACTAATGTGGTGACACCCTGATCTGTAGACGACCAAGTAGAGGGTTTAATTAAGAAAAATCACATCCTATATGGATCTAAATGAATAGACAATGTTGTTGAGTACCTTGGCATACAGCTCCTCAGATTGAGCAGCCAATACTTCTGGATCTTCACGAGATCGCCTTAATTCCCGAAACATCACATCCTATATGAAGTCTAAATCAGATATTTGAAGAGTAGAAAGTAACTTCTAAGTGTTCCTAAAGTTACATAGGTTGTCAAGTTTCTGTTTTGGGTTCAAAAAGTCAACTGATTGAGCTCTGTCTTACAGAAGCAAATATTATTAAGTTATCCTAGGTTACATAAGCTGGAAAATATACCCAGTTAATAAGTAAAAAATTAGATCTTAATGGCAAGGAGTTAATGTTATATAGAAAAACATCACTTACGCTTCCTCCAGTTGCAGCCTTGGTAGCTCTATCCCATTTTTCTTGCTCACGGCGTGTTGGTACCAGTTTCCATCTTACCCTCTTGCTTACATTCACCTGATCACCATTTCATTTGAAAAAAGAGAAATGAATCACATGGAAAAACAATACAAGGTATTATGTATTATGTGTTTTTTCTTTTTTTCTTTTTTTTTTTCAAATAGAACTCAATAGAAAAAGAAAAGTACAATTAAATATTGAGATATACCATAACTAAGACTAATTTTATCCAAAAGTTATAATAATCAAGTGAAGAGACAAATCTCTTACATCAGCTGCTGGCTCGATTTGCTGGTCTAGATTATGATTTGCAGGAGCTGAGAGTTCTTTGCTCAAATCAACTTCCAAACTACAGTTCATAATTCAAATAATTTTATGCAATAAGAAAGAACAAAAGACAAGGGAATGACGCAACCACATATGAAGACATGAATTCAAATATTGTAGAAAAAGACCTGTCAAGGCTCATGACTCTGTTTAAGCTTAGAAACCCAGAAGGCTCTTCCTGTTCAAAGAACTTTATTTATGTCAGAGCCAACTCACATAATCAAACAAATCCAAAATCATTCACCAAGATTGCTCAAGTCATCAACAACAAAAACCAAGGCCTTTTTTTCTCATTAGGTGGGGTTGGATACATGGATTGAATAACACCATTGTGTTCTATCGAAATCCAAGTCTCTATTAAAATATCTTGAATCACCGTTGAATGAAAACGAAAGCATCTTAGAAGCCAAATATTGTGTAATGTCATTTTGATTCCTATGCAAAAATTTGGGGTGAAGCAACCGCAAAAGAAGACAGTGCTGATGTTACAAGAAGGAACTTGACAAGGGAAAGACACCCTTCGGTGAGATTGAGGGGTTATGTAGTGTAGCTTAAGGTGTGTATGGGACACGTGTAATAAGAATAGCATGTTGAAGTGTTAGTTGGACAGCTGTATAGATAGTGGGACACTTGTGTAATTTTGCTAAGTAGTAACTGTAATACGTGGAGGGATTGGAAACTCAATAGATACATATATAGTTCTTTGTAACATTGAGAATCATTATCAGAAATATAAACTTCGTTCTCTTTTCTTTTCTTAAGGCTCTCTGTTCTTCTTCTTGTTAGGTCATATCCTAACAACTGGTGCTTTCATCTGAACCCAACCTGTTCGACGAAATGCGTGTCCAGGATCTTGCCGAGGAATTCAATTCGTTCCAACAACGTGTTGATACGCGCTTGGATGACAATCAGTCGCAACTTTCCCGTGTGGAAACTCGTTTGGATGATTATCAGAATCAGATAGCGCTAATGGTTTCTCAATTACAGCAACTCAATAAGATTCAACCACAATTGGATGCACGCAATCGGGATCCTCCTTTTCGCACTCCACCGATTCAACCACAATTGGATGGACGAAACATTTCCAAGACGATTCGCTTAGAGATTCCGGTGTTTAGTGGTGTAGACCCTAACAACTGGATTTTTCGAACAAAATTGTTTTTTGTTCTTCAGCAAATTCCCGAGGAGTTCAAAGTCCCTGTAGCTGGGTTACGTATGGAAGGCATGGCAGCTGGGTGGTACCAGTGGATATACAACAGCAGTTTGATCAGTTCTTGGAATGCATTAACGAGGTTATTGCGTGAAAGGTTTGGAGCCTCTGCTTATACAAATTTGAAGGGAGTACTCTCTAAATTGACTCAATTGGGTACATTGCGTGAATACATACAGCAATTTGAGATATTGCTCAATCAGGTACCAGGGCTTGATGATGATTTGTATTTGAGTTTTTTTGTGTCCGATCTACAACCTGAGTTACGAAGTGCAATGCAACTCAAGTCACCATTAACGTTGCATCAGGCAATGCAACAAGCATTGGCTTATGATGATCATCATACAGAGCTTCGTGCTTCATTCTCTACTGGTGGTAGGAAATTTGGTTCGAAGTCTTTTCCTTCTCAGGAAGTGGGGAATTCCTCTCTGAGCACGTCCTAAGTACCTCAAATAACCCTTACTAAACCCACGGTGCCTCGGTTAAATGCATCTAATCCAGTGTTGGCTTTACCTGCTCCTACAAATATGAAGAAGTTTTCCCATGCAGATTTGCACAAAAGGCGTGAATTGGGACTTTGTTATTATTGTGAGGAGAAATGGCATGCTAAGCATAGATGTAAGAATAAGTTTCTTCTGATGGTGGGGGATGTGGATGAAGTACAAGATGGACTGGAAGAGGAGGAGGAAATTGTGTGGCATTCGACCAGCACCACTAAGAATCCTCAGGAGGGTGCTCTACATGCTTTGGCTGACCACTCTGGCACACGATCCTTGATTTTTACCACAACAATTCAAAATTGTGAGTTTCCTGTGTTGATTGATTCTGGGAGCACTCATAATTTCCTAAATAGACAAGTAGCATGTGATTTGAAATTGCCCATGACCCGTTCCAAAAAGATACGAGTCTTCTTGGGAAATAGAGAATTTTTGTCTACTGATAAAAAATGTCTCACGGTTCTGATTAATTTGCAAGGTCATGAATTCTTCATTGATTTCTGGGTACTTGAGCTATGTGATCTTAGCATTGTGTTGGGGATGTCGTGGCTGGAGACACTTGGTAAGGTCACTCATGACTATGTTAAGTCTTCAATGGAATTTAATTGGCAAGGGAGACAAATTGTATTGGAAGGAGACAAGAGGGTTATGCCACAGCACAGATGGTGGTCCATAACAGTGGAAGAGAGCTGAGTTGCCTTGCATTATTGCAACAAGCAGAGAGCAGCCTTGTAGATTCCGAGAAAGAATTAATAGCTATCAAGGATGTGATACCTGAGAAATTGTGGCATGTTCTATGGCAGTACCAAGCTGTATTCCAGATTCCACAAGAACTACCACCTTTTCGGGGAAGGGATCATACCATTCGTTTAGAGGAAGGGTCAAGGGCAGCAAATGTAAAACCATATCGCTATAGCCATTACCAGAAAACAGAAATTGAGAGACAGGTGAATGAATTACTTTCAGCTGGATTCATACAGCACTCTCAAAGTCCTTTTTCATCTCCTATTCTCTTAGTGCGCAAGAAAGATGAAACCTGGAGAATGTGTATTGATTACAGAGCATTGAATGCCATCACTGTTAAGGATAGGTTTCCAATTCCTACCATTGATGAGCTCTTGGATGAGCTAGGAGGAGCAAAAGTTTTCAGCAAATTGGACTTGAGGGCTGGGTACCATCAAATTTGGGTGCTGCCTCAAGATGTAATGAAGACAGCTTTTCGGACTCATGAGGGCCATTATGAGTTTCTAGTCATGCCATTCGGTTTGACCAATGCTCCAGCTACGTTCCAGGCAGTGATGAATCAGTTATTCAAACCTTACTTGCGCAAATTTATAATTGTGTTTTTTGATGATATATTAGTCTTCAGTGGATCCATGGATGATCATGTGAAGCATTTAGCTACTGCCCTAAATTGTTTACAGCTACACAAATTCTTTGTGAAGGTGTCTAAGTGTTCATTTGGTGCTGTGTCCATTGAATATTTGGGTCATGTTGTTTCCAATCAAGGTGTACATGCTGATTCGAAGAAGATTCAAGCCACGTTGGATTGGCCCTTGCCTGGTAATTTGAAGCAATTGAGGGGATTCTTGGGTCTTACTGGGTATTACCGTCGTTTCGTAAAGAATTATGCCATGCTCGATGCTCCCTTAACAGATTTTTTAAAAGCCTCAGATGAATTTTTGTGGACAGATGCAGCAACTCTGGCCTTCCAGCAATTGAAGGATACTATGAGTAAGACCCCTGTATTGGTCTTACCAGACTTTTCCCTTCCATTTGCTATAGATACGGACGCTTCGAACAGTGGAGTAGGGGCAGTGCTTTTGCAGCGGGAAAGACCTCTAGCTTTTTTCAGTAAGAAGTTGGGAATAAGGATGGCTAACTCTTCCACGTACGTCCGTGAGCTGTATGCTATAACGGCAGCTGTCAAGCGTTGGAGACAATACTTGTTGGGATCAACTTTTGTGATAAGAACCGATCATAAAAGCATCAAGGTATTACTGAATCAGACTATACAGACAAACGAACAACAAAAATATCTCTGTAAGTTGCTTGGCTATTCATTCACAATTGAATATAAAAAGGGCACTAGTAATTTGGTAGCAGATGCCTTGTCAAGATTGCATGAAGATTGTGGTTTGCATACTATGATTTCCGAACTGGTTTTTAATATCCTTGAGGAAATAAGGAAGCAGAATTCCCAGGATCCGTATTTGTTGCAATGCCACCAGAGTATTAATACTGATCCTGGAATGGATAGTTGTTTGTCTGTAAAAGATGGTGTCCTATTCCATAATAATCGATTTTTGCTAAGTCCCACCTCCTCTTTGATTCCTGATTTAATTCATGAAGCTCATGCTTCACCAGTTGGAGGACACGCAGGCGTTTTATGTACGTTTCTAAGGTTGTTTGCCACCTTCTATTGGAGTTCCATGAGAAAGGATGTGAAGAACTTTGTGGCTCAATGCATAGTTTGCCAACAAGTGAAGTATGAGACTGTCAAACCAAGTGGGTTACTGAAGCCACTAGCCATGCCAGAAGGGGTATTTGAAGATTTGTCAATGGATTTCATTGTCGGGTTACCTATGTCTCACAGTTATTCAACCATTGTTGTTATAGTTGATAGACTCTCAAAGTTTGCTATTTTTGGCAGGCTACCTCACTCATTTACAGCAGCGATGGTGGCCACTTTAGTGAGCTAGTAGTTTACACTCATGGCTTCCCACGTTCAATAGTGACTGATCGAGACCCTGTGTTCTTGAGCCAGTTTTGGTCACAGCTATTCAAGTTGAGTGGAACCTCATTGCACACAAGTTCTGCATATCATCCGCAATTGGATGGTCAAACCGAGATTCCTCCATGTCCTAGGGGATTAATAAAGGTGGAGGAAGTTGAGGCCTTATTGGTGCAAAGAGATGAGATCCTCTCACGGCTCAAAGCCCATTTGTTGCAAGCTCGCAACCGAATGAAGATGCAGAGTGATAAGCATAGGAAGGGTCGTTCCATTGAAGTGGGAGAATTGGTTTGGGTGAAATTTCAACCTTACAGACAGGTCTCAGTTGAAAAGCGTGCTAATCATAAGATTGCCAAACGCTATTTTGGACCTTATCCAATTGAAAAGAAGATAAGAAGTGTAACCTATCGTCTGCAATTACCTCCTCATTGCCAAATTCACCCTACTTTTCATGTCTCCTTGCTCAAACCATTTCGTGGCAATCTGGATAAGCAACCAGTACCCATTCCAGCATTAACAGAGGACAATAGACCAGTACAAGTGCCACTAGCAGTGTTGGCAGATCGCGTGGTCAATATTAGAGGACATCCCCAACGCCAGTATCTGATTCAATGGACCAATTCAGTTCCTGAAGATGCTTCTTGGGAAGTAGAGGAACACCTACGTCGCTGTTATCCTTCCTTGGACCTTGAGGGCAAGGTCGTGCTTGAAGGGGAAGGGAATGTTACAAGAAGGAACTTGACAAGGGAAAGACACCCTTCGGTGAGATTAAGGGGTTATGTAGTGTAGCTTAAGGTGTGTATGGGACACGTGTAATAAGAATAGCATGTTGAAGTGTTAGTTGGACAGCTGTATAGACAGTGGGACACTTGTGTAATTTTGCTAAGTAGTAACTGTAATACGTGGAGGGATTGGAAACTCAGTAGATACATGATACAGGCATGGGCAGGGGCAGATTTGGAAAGGTGTACAAAAGAAGGCAAAACAAGCATGTAAAGGGCTCATTTGGTGAGTCAGCAACAGTGGGCACATTTAGTGGAAAGGATGATGACGTGGAAGGTGGGGCACAATAACAGAATGCATGGGAGGAAAGGGGTCACGTTTACAGCAAAGGTGTTAGTTGGTTATATATTGTGATGGAAAGAGTGGGGAATGGTATCTTGGGAAATAGGAAGTTGGGCATCCTTCTTTGGGTGAATTGGGAGAGATCCAGACCTCTCAAATTGTCTGGGTAGATCATTTCTTTACAGTTGCCTCATTGTGGATTGTTCCACAGTGATTTACATATTTTGCTCTTACTGTAATTTGTCTTCAATTACTTGTAATTTCACAGAAGGAATACAAATACCATACAGTTGTTGATTGGAAATACTGAGTTATCATCTTTTTTATCATTTTCTTCTCATTTAAACTAGATCCTTCTCTGATACCTATCAATTGGTATCAGAGCCAATTCGATCCAAGGGAGAACTTGAATGGTTGTGACGCGCGGGATGGAGACAAGATTTGACGAATTATCTGAAAGGGTGAGGAACACGGAGGTAAGTCAGGCGGAGATACTGAGGAAGTTGGATGCTCTGATAAATATCAGGACGGTGGGAAATGCTAACGCTGAGGGAGTGGGTTCAACAGGGACCAACGGAGGTACTGGGGGAAATACTTTAAATGCTCAGGAAAGGAAGTTAGAAATACCTGTTTTCTCCGGGGAAGATGTGTTCGGATGGCTGAATAAGGTGGAGCGCTATTTTAGGGTGAACGGCTTGACGGAAGAGGAGAAATTACCGGCGGTATTATTGGTAATGGAAGGAGAAGCTTTAAACTGGTTCCAATGGTGGGAGATCAATTCCCCCAACGCGAACTGGGCAAGATTCAGGACGGAGGTCTTGAGCCGATTCCAACCGGAGATGGAGGACAATCCCTATCGTGCATTGTTCACGCTGAAACAGGTTGGAAGCGTGGCCGAATACAGGGTAGCGTTCGAGAAGGTTGTGAGTCACCTGTCGTTCGAAGATGAGGAAGTGCTTCGAGGGGCATGGCTCAACGGGTTGGCCGATAGCCTTCGCGAGGAGCTGCTCATGCACCCCATGAACAGGCTCTCTGAGATGATGAAGCTGGCCACGAAGATTGAACGGCGGAATCAGGCGTGGGTTGCTGAAGGAGTGAAGCGAGTGGGCTTGGACAGTGGAATTGGGCCTAATAAATGGGCCCAACCTATCAGAAGTGGACTGGGTTATGGCTCGACCCGGTTTTCTAATTCGGGTCAGCCCAGTTACACTAACCACAAGCCCGTATCGGTGGAAGGTTCTACACAATCTGTCTCTTCGAAGACAGATTCCAACGCACAAGGTGTTGGACGAGGAAGCCCTACCCAGGGGGAAAATCAAGCAAGCTCAGGTGGACGGAGCTTTGGCCGGCGACTGCCGCAGGCGGTGATGCAGGAGAGATCGCGGTTGGGTCTGTGCTTCAAGTGTGAGGAGCGATGGAATCCTACCCATCGTTGCAAGGTCCGTCAGTTACAGGTGCTCATCGTTGACGAAGACGAAGAGGAAGGGAACGAATTCGAAGGTGGAGCGGAGGTCATAACCGCGGGGGAGCAGCAGGAAGGTGGAGAGGCTCTCCAGATCTCTATGCACAGCCTTCTAGGGTTGTCTTCTAACCAAACATTGAAGCTATGGAGTACCGTAGGGGGTGAATCGGTGGTGACGTTGATCGATTGTGGGGCTTCTCACAATTTTGTCAGCAAGAGTGTAGCGGCTAGGTTGGGGCTGAAGGTGGACAGTACACCTCGGTTTCTGGTTGAGGTGGGTGACGGTCATAGGGTGTCTTGCCAGGGTGTGTGTAGACAAATACCGGTGGAATTACAGGGACATTTGATCCGTCAAGATTTACACCTGTTCGAGTTGGGTGGAGCGGACGTGGTGCTAGGACTGGAATGGCTGACGGGTCTGGGAGAAATCAAGGCCAACTTCAAAGATATGACTCTGAAATTCGAACAAGGAGGTAAGGAGATACTACTTCGAGGAGATCCCTCTCTATCTAGGGCTGTGGCATCTATGAAGTCCATAGTGAAGGCGTTATATGATGGAGGAGCTGGATTTTTGGTGGAGCAGAGGCAGCAACACAGCAGTAATGAAACGGAGACTTGGCCAGACTTGCATGCTTTGTTGGAAGAATTCACGGATCTCTTTCGTGAACCCAAGGGGCTACCCCCACAGAGAGCTCAAGATCATGCAATTACACTGAAACCAGGTAGCCAAGTTCCTAACAATCGTCCTTACAGGTATCCTCCTCATCAAAAATCTGAAATAGAGAAATTAGTTTCTGAATTACTGGACAATGGGTGGATAAGGCATAGTGTAAGCCCTTACG
Organism: Gastrolobium villosum; assembly: GCA_032173675.1. Classification (NCBI taxonomy): domain Eukaryota; kingdom Viridiplantae; phylum Streptophyta; class Magnoliopsida; order Fabales; family Fabaceae; genus Gastrolobium; species Gastrolobium villosum. Next base: position 24,973 of record JAVKPL010010009.1, read on the forward strand.
CTAGTCCTGTGATATTAGTCAAAAAAAAATATGGGAGTTGGCGTGTGTGTGTTGATTACAGGGCATTAAACAAGTATATTGTGCCCGACAAATTTCCCATGCCTGTGATTGAAGAGTTACTGGATGAGTTAGGGGGGGCTAAAATTTTCTCCAAACTTGATTTAAAATCTGGGTTCAACCAGATTCGAATGAGGGAGGAAGATATTCCTAAAACAGCTTTTAGGACTCATGAGGGCCATTACGAGTATTTGGTGATGCCGTTTGGCCTCACTAATGCACCTTCAACCTTCCAAGCTCTCATGAATGAGGTGTTACGGCCATTCCTTAGGAAATTTTCTTTGGTATTTTTCGATGACATCTTGATTTATAGTCAGAATGAACAGGACCATGTACTGCATCTTGCAAAGGTGTTTGAGGCTCTTCGACAACATCAACTGGTGGCAAATAAAAAAAAATGTGTGTTTGGACAGCAGCAAGTGGAGTATCTTGGCCATATTATTACAAGAGAAGGAGTGATGGCTGATCCCAGGAAAGTAGAGGCAATGGAAAAGTGGCCGGTACCCTCCAATATTAAAGGGCTAAGGGGTTTTTTAGGCCTTACTGGGTATTACAGGAAGTTTGTAAAAGACTATGGAAAGATTGCCAGACCTTTGACCGATTTGTTGAAAAAAGATAATTTCAAGTGGAGCCCAGAAGCTCAAGAAGCTTTTGAAAGATTAAAAAATGCAATGGTGTCGGTACCAGTGTTAGCTCTACCAAATTTCCACAAGCAATTTATGGTGGTAACAGATGCTTCGGGTAAGGGAATTGGGGCTGTCTTGATGCAGGAGAATAGGCCAATTGCCTTCTTAAGTCAAGGATTTTCTCAGCGAGCTATGAGCAAATCTGTCTACGAAAAGGAATTAATGGCAATCGTTTTTGCCATCCAGAAATGGAGACACTATAGGTGGTCATTTTGTGGTGAAGACTGACCAAAAAAGTTTAAAGTTCCTCACTGATCAAAGGAATTTAAATGCTGAACAACAGAAATGGGCTTCCAAATTGCTGGGTTATGACTTTGAAATTCAATACCAGCCTGGGAAGGAGAATAAGGTGGCTGATGCCCTTTCAAGGAAGATGCAATTTTCTGTTATTTCACAAGTGGCATTGGCACATTTCAAGAATCTAGATGATGAAATACAGGCTGACCCAGTAATGCGCATTATATTGCAGGATCTTCTCTTAGATCCGGCCTCTCATAATGGGTTTACTTTGTGTGGGGGGCGGTTATTGTATCACAACCGATTGGTTCTTCCCAAACATTCTCATCTTATTCCTTTGATACTTCGTGAATTCCATGATTCTCAAATAGGAGGACACTCAGGAGCTTTCCGAACTTACAAACGGATTGCTGGAGTAGTGTACTGGCAGGGAATGATGAGGGAAATTAAAGATTATGTTGCAGCTTGTCATGTGTGCCAACAACACAAAATTCAGAACCTCTCCCCTGCTGGGTTGTTGCAACCGTTGCCTCTGCCTACGCAAGTATGGGCTGATGTGTCCATGGATTTCATTGGTGGATTACCCAAGGCGTTTGGGGTGGACACTATATTTGTAGTAGTTGACCGGATGACTAAGTATGCTCATTTTACGGCTGTCTGTCACCCTTACTCGGCTAAAGACATTGCATCAGTCTTTATTCGGGAAGTTGTACGGTTACATGGGTTCCCTAAGACTATTGTCTCGGATCGTGACAGAATTTTTCTTAGCACATTTTGGGCGGAGTTGTTTAAAATGGCTGGTTCTCAGTTGCATTATTCCACTGCTTACCACCCCCAATCTAATGGGCAAACGGAGGTTGTCAACCGTTGCTTAGAATCATATCTAAGATGTTTTTGTAGCCCAAAACCAAAACAATGGCCTAAGTGGTTGCCTTGGGCTGAGTATTGGTTCAATACTACTTACAAGGATTCCACTGGCATGACACCATTCAAAGCTTTATATGGTTGTGAGCCACCTACTCTGTTCCGAGACAGCAATCAGCACTGTGTGGTTGAGGAAGTATCGGCATTGTTACAAGAAAGAGACCTGATTTTAAAGGAGTTGCATGACCATTTGGTGCTGGCCCAAAATCGCATGAAGGTTCAAGCTAATAAACAGAGGCGGGAGTTAATTTTTGAAGTAGGTGACATGGTGTATTTAAAGCTCCAACCTTACCGATTAAAGAGTTTGGCCCGCAAGATCAATGAAAAGTTGAGTCCACGGTTTTATGGCCCTTATAAAATTGTTGCTCGAATTGGTGAAGTAGCTTACAAGCTTGATCTTCCACTTGATTGCAAGGTACACCCCGTATTTCATGTTTCCTTATTAAAAAAAGCTATCTCCCCTGTTTCGGTAATCCAGCCTCTACCACCTATTCTGTCCCCGGAATGGGAGTTACAATATGAGCCGGAGGAGGTGATACAGTGGCGGACTAATTCTCATGGAGTTTTGGAAGTATTGCTTAAATGGAAACATTTACCTTCTTTCGAAAATACATGGGAGGAATTTGCCATTATTAATAACCAATTTCCATTATTCCACCTTGAGGACAAGGTGGTTAAAATGGGGGGAAGTATTGATACAGGCATGGGCAGGGGCAGATTTGGAAAGGTGTACAAAAGAAGGCAAAACAAGCATGTAAAGGGCTCATTTGGTGAGTCAGCAACAGTGGGCACATTTAGTGGAAAGGATGATGACGTGGAAGGTGGGGCACAATAACAGAATGCATGGGAGGAAAGGGGTCACGTTTACAGCAAAGGTGTTAGTTGGTTATATATTGTGATGGAAAGAGTGGGGAATGGTATCTTGGGAAATAGGAAGTTGGGCATCCTTCTTTGGGTGAATTGGGAGAGATCCAGACCTCTCAAATTGTCTGGGTAGTTCATTTCATTACAGCTTTCTTCATTGTGGATTGTTCCACAGTGATTTACATATTTTACTCTTACTTGTAATTTGTCTTCAATTACTTGTAACTTCACAGAAGGAATACAAATACCATACAGTTGTTGATTGGAAATACTGAGTTATCATCTTTTTTATCATTTTCTTCTCATTTAAACTAGATCCTTCTCTGATACCTATCAATACATATATAGTTCTTTGTAACATTGAGAATCATTATCAGAAATATACACTTTGTTCTCTTTTCTTTTCTTAAGGCTCTATATTCTTCTTCTTGTTAGGTCATATCCTAACAGCTGAAAAATGTAATTGTTCTCCATACTCTTCTACCACACTCATAATTGTGTTTAATATAAATTATAAACCCTTGATGGGCGTTTCTGTTGGAAGTAAATCTACACATTCGACAATATTATAAAGTGCCACACGATAATGATTATGTGAATTAATTCTAGTTTCGTTAATTTCATTACCATTTCTACCAAAAATTGAATTATGCAATTTATATATTTTCCTTCCCTTGCAGAGAGTCTCATTATGTGAAAATACACAAATGCAGGTCACTCAACATAATGATTGTGTTTACTTAGGTAAATTTCATTGCTTTGCTCACATGTTCTAAACATGTTACATAAAAGGGTTGGATAACCGGGATAGGTGGGGCACCAATGATGGGTTGACCATATCCAAAGCCTGCCTCTACAATGGATACTTTATTAGATCATTATATATTAAATAAATTGGGATGATATTGCTATTGGTTACAAATAGGAGAAAAACATTGAAGAATATGGAGAGAGAAATAGAGTTGATCTTCTGTGGAAAACTTGGGGCCTGTTTGGCCAAGTAACTGGATCTCTAACAGTGTTGAGCGGGATTGGGATTGATTGTTTAAGTAAAGATAGTCACAGAAACTCAAAATTCAATATTTGGAAACTGAGATAGGTATAATTAATTTCTCTTGCTCATTAACACAATAATCAAGTAAAACCCACAAACACAAAACAATAAGCATATTAGCTAGTATGCATAATTTTCCAATCAATCAAAAAATCCAATAAAAACAGAGACCAAAACAACAACAGTATAAGGTAAAAGAGACACCCAGATAGGCAATGACAGGGAGAGAGAGAGAGAGAGAGAGAGAGAATGAAAGTTGAGACCTTTGGAGTAGGGGGTTGAAGAGAAGGTTGAGGATCCTCAATCAACCTTTTAAAGCGACCCACAAAGTCTTTGTTCCACATAAAGTCATCAGAGGCCAAAGGGTCTTGATCCTCGCCTCCCCAGTACTTGCGGAGCTTGGTGGTGACCGGAGGACCACCGTATTCACCAGGAGCCACCCCAGTGGACCATTTCATAGGCTTTTTCTTTGGAAGGATAACCTTGGTTTGCCTTGGATCCTGCGAGGGTTGAGAAGAAGGAGTTGAAGAATCTGGTGAGATGGGTGTGGCTGCAAAGGCCACGCAATTGAAGTTCAGAATTGCCATTTTTTTTTCTGTTCTGTTCTGAATAGCAGTGAAAGCTCAGAATCAGCTATGGAGAGATATTATTGTATTCTGTGTCTATTAAATTTCGACATTTCAAAACAAAAATTAATATTAAAATTAAATTCAATTACCAAAAAATATTATTTTAAAAAAAATCTTCTCATTTTTTTTTTTTAAATATACCACATATATCCTTCGTACTTTTTGTAAAAATTTTATATATAAATATATATATATATATATATATATATATATATATATATATATATATATATATTTGGTGAAAAAAAAATTATATTTTAAATGGTGAAGTTATATACACACGATGGCCGCATATGCAAAATGTGATTTTACTTGCATTTTACAAGTCATCATCGTCGTTTATTCACAAAAAAAAAATATATATATATACGTTTTTTAGTCCCTAGCAATATTCACGAATCCTTTATTAGTCTCTAGCAATAAAAAAAAGACATATTGGTCCCTTAAATAACAAAAAACAGGTCACGTTCATCTTTCTGTTAAATCTCACCCAACAGCCCAACTAACGGTGCACAGTTGGTACGTTAGTTTGCTGACACGGATTGGAGTGGTACACGTGGATGTTGAGATGACGACGTTTTGATAATCCGTTGAGCAGATACATTACAAGCACACGATGTCGTTTGTTGAGTTGAGATTAATCATCAACTACACTGAAAACTTACTCTTGTTAGACATACACACTAACTTAGGAGGTTACTTGCGAAGAATCCCATTGTTTACTGTTGAGCTTCGTTGAACCGTGAGAATTGTCAGTTGGGCTGGTTTCTGGTAAGGCAATCGAGCGTGGACAGTGAAGGATTTGGAACGACTGCTTCTTTGGTGGTTCACGAAAGTACGGTGGGTGTGGTCTTACAAGCACTAAGGTACGTGTTGTCAAAAGTCCTTCCATATATGTGGTCCCCCTCCCCCCCCCCCCCCCCACCCACACAATTGTTGTGTATTTTATGCTGGATATTGTCCCCCATGAGTGGTTCCTATTTCTTATTTTTATTTTGTTAGGATTTAGAAAAAAACAAACCCTTTTATGTATGTGGTCCCAGTTTCAGTAGTGTTTTGCCATATTTTTAGTGTTTTGTGGACCCTGATGTTGGTCCCTGTATTGCATGCATATTTTGTAAAGGTGACATGTTTTTGTCAGTGACTGTCATTGTAGTGTATGTTTCTCCCTCAGTGTTGAGTTATATATGCAACTACATATTGTTGTAAAAACCGATTGCTTGTTAATTCTTGTCAGTTGGCTTTATTTTGTAATGCACTATTGTACATCCATGTCTTCAAATATAATGATACTCATATCATGTTCCAACTATGATGTTTCACAGGGTTGATGAATGTTTAAGTTTACCATTTCTGATTGCATTTAAGAAATACAGTTGTAGTTGTAGTTGTTGTACATCCATGTCTTCTGGTTTAACAAATCTGACTACATTCAAATCCTCTGATATCATGTTCCTGTTGTAAATCCATGTCTTCTGGTTTAACAAAATTGACTGCATAGCAATACACTGCTGTCATGTTCCTGTTTTTCTTTGGTTAAGGACCAAAAAGGGCCCCGTGGTTTTTGTCAGGGACCAAAATGGCCCTCATGGTTTTAACATGATTAACAAATATGTAGTCCAACATGGAACTTCTGATACAGTGATTTCTTGATTTAGGCATATATAGTTTTATTTTTATTTTTATTTTTTGATAACATAGGCATATATATTTGTACATTGTGGTTTGTGATACAATGCAGCAAACTGACACATTCATTCCATGCCTAAGTATGCAATATACCATACTACAACAAAAATAGCATTGAGATGGCATTGGATACACAAATATATGATGCAATCAGATGGAAAGGAATACATTGAAAGCTACTTTATTAATCACATAGAAATATATGATGCAGACAGATTCAAACTGTAAGAACCCGCACCGCTAATTAAGGTAATTAGTAAATTAATTATGATAATTAGGAAATAATTCCATAATTGACCCTAATAATTATTAATGGGCTTAGATAATTATATTGAGTGAGTAAAAATGCTGAAAGTCGTCTTTCGGAAGAAAAGCGCAGATACCGGTTCTGCTACTCGGTATAGATGCGTACCGGAAAAGTATCCCGGAAAATTATAACGAATGCATGATAATTACTAGAATATTATGTAGGACTTGTAAAACAAGTTTCAAGTCAAAATGACGTAATCTGATGCCAGAACTGATACTGGCTATGGAAAAGCGCGTACCGGAAAGGTGCTCCGAAAAATAAAATAAAAATATGACAAATCTTAGAAAAATGCGTAGGTCTGGAACCCGAAGTTTGAGATCAAGATCTTTTACTTTGCTATTAAGACTAATACTGCGCGTGTATGGCCTTGTGCCTATAAATAGGCACATTAGCACAAAACCCTAGGCATTTTTATTACACCTACGTAGCAACTTGTGGCTGCTGCTGCCACCCTTCTTCTTCTTCTTCTTCTTCTTCTTCCTTCTTCATTCTTTAGCCAAGTTATCACCTTTCATGCTTGTTTAAACATTTGTGAAGGTGAGAGTTAACCTTGGGGCTGCATTGTGGCCATCATTCTGAGTTGAGAGGTAGTTAGTGAGCATGAGTTTGGAGCTTTAGTAATGGCTACTTTGTGGTAGTCATTGTGAGCTTCAAAGTGCCTTCTTGTGGTGCAAGAACCCACCTTGAAGTGCCATTTTCGTGCTCCTACTTAGGCTGAGTTTGAGGAACCTTGGGAGAGCTCCAGGAGCACAACTTGCCTCTGTTTTGAACTTTGGTAAGTTACCTCACTATGATCATGAGTTTACGATGCTTAAAGATGATGTCTTGGCCATGTTTAATGAGTAAACAAGAGGGTATAAGGTATATGAACCTAAAATGAACTAAAGATGCATGCTTTAACGTGTACATGTATTAAAAGTTGGACCTTTGAGATGGATATTCACGAAATGCAGAAACTGCATTCTGTCGTGAGATATCCGGATATTTGTCGAACAGATATCCGGATATCAGTATCCGGATATGGTATCTGGATATTGATATCCGGATATGGGATCTGGGTATCCGGATATGACATATCCGGATATGTCCAGTGTGATATCCGGATATGGCATATCCGGATATGCCCCTTCTGATATCCGGATATCCTGGGTTCTGCGCAGACAGTAGCCTTACTGTATGAACAGTAAGCTATTGGGTGTGTGTGGACCCTAGTTTAAGGAAGTTGAACTTCTGTAATAAATGAACTAAGTCAGAATCATATGATTAAGGGCTTATGGCTTTGATGGAAGCCTTAAGACGTAAAACGTAAAGGAAAGGCGTAGTCTTTGAAGTTGTATGCTTGTGATGCATTAATATTAACTTGTTAATGGTCCATATCAGATTGTGATACTGCTGTTTGTGGACTAGTGAGTGGTTGGACTCTTGGCTTGGATAGCTAGCTTGCAAGGTAAGCTTTCGTGTCCTCGGTTTAGCCATTTTGATGTTCCACCATGTCCCATGGGGATGGGTTTATGCATGCTGTGTTACATGCTTTGATTATTTTGGAAATGCTGTTGAGCTGTTTATATGTAATGAGCTTTTATGATATGCATGTGTTGTCCACCTAGATGGCAATCCTGAGTATGTAGTACATACAAGATGGAGAAGCATGTGGGTGAGGTGCAGGTAGTATCCATGTACTCATGTAGGCATAGACGTATTCCTACATTTCTCTGGCCAGTAGATTTGAAAGCACACATGACATGATTAATTGCTGCATCGCATGATTTTAGAACTTATACTGTAATACTGTTTTTAGAACTTATATTACACATGTAAGTGAGCTTGGGGTGGAGACTCCTTGAGGACCCCTTGTCTTACTGAGATTTCTTGTTAGAGATCTCACCCCACGTTTGGGGACGCTTATTTCAGGATCGGGTAATGTTGATGGCTCAGGTGGCAGGAGGCCAGAGCTGAGCTGATAATTATGCTGACGTGCTGGTTGTGGATTGCTGTTTATTTGACTGCTGTTACGTTTTCTGCTTATTTATGTTAAGTTTATGTTGAGACTATTTGTGGGCTTTGTTGCCTTATTTGGTGAGCATGGGGTTTGTCCATGTCACATGATTATTATCGTCTTTCTAAAGTAATGTTGTAATTAAAGTATCAGGATTTTGACCCAGGCTACTTGTGTAGACCTGTGGCCTTAGATACTCACTTATATTTATGTACGAGATATTCAGTTAGTTGTCTTGCAATTTACATACAGGCAGTATTTTTATGAAAATGATTAAGTAATCAAGTCGGTTAAGTTAATGACGTCATAATTGAATCAAAGAAAAAGTTATTCCGCATTTTAATTAAGCGTGGCTTAATACGATAGTGTGTTAACAATCCGGGTTAACACGGGCTGTTACACGAACCAACACACAATAGGCCATATAATAAAAGCTTCTTCATTAATTTGGATAACAAGAGTACTGAGTACTCATTGCACTTCATTGAAGGAAAAATACATTGGGATCACTTGTTTTGATTGTTACCACACTAACAACATAAATACACATGATGATCACACCTACACAAGCAGGAAGTAAGACTCTAGCTGACCTACCAACATGCCTAATTTCCTTGTCCATCCTATCTAACTCGTCCTGCATCTTCAGGTATAGCTCATTCAGTTTTCTTTCTTGGTCATTAAGCTTCAGTTCTTGCTCACTAATCTTCACACCTTGGTCATTCAGCTTAGCTTGCAATTGCTCACCCATCATCATGTCCACATACTTCAACTTCAAATTAATTTCAGCAACATCCAACTCCACCTTGTGTATTCTTCCATCTTCCAGCTCCATCCTTTCATTACAGATGTCATCTACCCATCTAAAAAAAAAAATCACAAAACGGCTTCTTCTCCTGCCAAAATAACAAACCACGATGAGCAAGTGTTTCAACTTAATTACCTTCACATTACACATGTATACCTTGAAATTAGGGCACCCAAAGAAAGCCCTCTTTGGGTTTCTCTTGGTTTTGGAGGTATAGACGATACTTTGTGTCCCACATTTGCACCTACGACCGGCAGTCTTTGTCAGCGTTCTTTCCCCTATTGAAGTACTCCCACTTGATCCACCCATACCAGAAGAAAGACTCATCTTCTCCTACGCCCCAGCAAATCCGATAGAGGTCTTCTACTATCGTCGATTTTCAGTCATCAATGTCCGGAGAATTTGGGGGATTTTTCTGTTTAGGGTTCATTTCAGCAATTTGGGGGATTTAGGGTTCCTAATTTACCCCAATTGATTCAAAGTTTATGTGTCCACACGACCATAGAGATGCATGCTATTATTAAAACGTCGTTGTCTCACCATCCATGGCAGAAATCAGCAGTTAAGATTCGGTAGTAAGAAAAAATAGGTAATAAGTATAACTTTTCCCATACTATACCATTTATTATTTATGTTTGACAATAAACCAAGAATCGGAAAAGAATATATTAGTTCTCAGTATAAATATTTGAAATACACCGATTATAATCAACAATTAATATTATATATATAATAATAATAATAATAACTCATCAAAACATTACATCTTGCAAAATATATATATATATATTACAAAATTTAACATAATACCAAATACCAATTGAAACCAGTTTCGATACCTATCCAATGTCCAGTTGAAAACGGTTTCGGCAATCAAATTCTTTAGACCCAAATTTTTAAATACAGTATAATATTACGGTAATATCCTTTGACCCAAGACAGAAAACAAGTAAGTTCGTATTTTTTTTCAAGAAAAAAAGGTGTCAACTAATTGCAAATGAGCAATCTGGTATTATCAAAGAAACCTAGTTCCCACGCCACCTTCCCCTGTACCTCATTGGTGCCCTTTGACATGTCCGTGTACAATAGGATAACCCATCTATGCATTGCCACGAAATGTCAAAAAAAACTGTGACGTGCAAACAAATCATACAACAACCTTTCTCTTATATGTTTTCAAGACACCTCACCCTAGCCCATGGTTTTTACTAAAACTCCCTGTAAAAAAAAAAAACCATAGAAACACAATTAAAGAAAAGGAAAAAAAACAAACCACAAAACAACCAAAGAAAACAGAGAGAACCATTGTTCTTGAATTGAAAGGAATTTGTACAGCACATTGTCGATACATGTAACAAGGGCAACCCAAAATTAATCACAGATCCATAAGCCCATGTGAAAATTACAACCTATACAGATGAACAGAAAAAAGAAAACCCATTACAGCATTGATCATGAAGGAACAAGAACACAAGAAGGCAGCGAAGTTAATTGGACAAAATCCAATTCCCATTAACCCATTCATGATGAACCCTAATCTGAGAAGAAGGGTACGCTATCTCTTCGTTTGTGGTAGAAAAATACACGTAGTAGTGAGAACCAGATATTCCAGTGATCGAACCAACCCACCAACCATCGTTGTCGAAAGCATCGATTTTCTGATGGAGCGCAAACTGAGAAGCGTGGGCACGAGGTGGCAATGGACGAAGCTCCTTGGGGTAAAGGGTTTCGGTGAGAGGCTGAGACCCGTTGTCCTCGAGAAGGTTCTTGTAGCGAACAACGTAGAGGCCATTGTCAAGGTGGGAAACAATGGTGGCTTCGTAATATGAACCAAGAAACCCTTCCTCTTTGCTGCAAACCTCAATCTTGTCTCCTCTGCAGAAATTGACCATCTTCAACGGTGGACGCATCGCTGCTGATCAAGAATTTTCAAGTTTCTTTTGTCGTTCTGCACTTGATGTTGTGGACACCGAAGAATGTGTTATGGACACCGAATAGTGTGTTATTTATACACGCGTACGCCCTTTTTTTTTTTGTTTTTTAGGCAACGAATGCCTTTCATGTACATATTAATAAATAAAATAAAATATCAAATACAAATTATAAAATATAAGATGTTGAAGTTGGGCCTCGATTTGAGACCAAGATCTAATATTTTCAAAAGTGAAAATGTTCAAAAATAAAAACAGGTTTCGGTGCATTAAGATGAGAGTGGTACTTTTTTTTAAACTGATGCTAATTACTTCTTTGAGGCGAATTAGAACTCTCGTTATCTCATGGGTTCGACTCTTTGAGCCGCCTATGGGACTAATCCAGAGTTCGGGTGCGAGTCCAAGGATTACGGTACTTATGCCCCTCCCCAGATGGTGTTGGTGAGATTCGAACCGAGGTCATCTCCTATCACTCAGTCCCCATGCTACCATTTGAGCCACCATACTTGGGTAGAGTGGTACTTTTAAGTGGTACAAAAATAGGTTACAGCAATATTTATCTTGAAGATGATTCCAAAGATGTTTTACAGTTGTTTTAGAATTGTGAAAAAGGGCATCCGTTATTGTATTTAGTCCAAAAAATTAAGGAGATTCTTAGTTGGTCTTGGGTGGTTAGACTTCAACATGTTCTGAGAGAAGGTAATCAAGTTGCTGATTGGCTTGCGAAGAAGCATAGTTTGCTTGAAGGGGAAATGCAGACGTTTAATAATCCACCTTTAAGATGTAGTTTACTGATCCGCAATGATCATTGGGGGTAGCCTACCTCAAGTTTACTTAATTCTGTTTGTTTGTGTTTTATTTTATGATGTATTTAAAAAAAAAAAAAAAAACAGGTTTTGGTGCATTAAGATGAGAGTGACAAGTCTAATATTTTAAGTGGTACAATCGTGGATTTCAAAAAAAAAGTGGTACAACGGTACAAGTATGAGCACATGAGAAAGAGACCAATACTCATATCAAATGCATCGTTTTCGCTTCAAGTTACATAAGTCAATAACCAAATAGCATAATAAAACAAGGTAACAGGTAAACATAATGCACTCACACACAAGAATGAATGCTGATAGTTTGCTTTGATCGATACACACATAACACAACTTTTTAATCATCAAGAGAGAATGACAGTAAGCTTATGCGGTTAGGGTGAGTTGAGAATCTTGTTAAATAGAATTTGTTATAAGAAGTCTACAAGAATTAAACAAACTTGTTCTCTTTCTAAATTAAGCTAGTGTAATCACATAACAAATTGAAATTTTTGTTTAATACAAAATTTTACATGTAAGAGAAAAGTTTTTCTCCAATCACTCAGATAAAATTATCTCTAGTGAGCTCAAAATGATATTATTTTTGGGTTATAAGATTAAAAAATTATAATAATATAGATAATATAACCCTGCGATATATTACAATTATAAAAATACCTTGATTTTTACCCCAAAATAACATTGTTTTGGGCTGAGATAATTTATCTCCATTGATCGGAGAAATTCTTTACCCAAATATTAATTACTAAAAAAAGACGTTGATGTTAGATTTTTGTGTCAAAGAATCAATAACAAAAAATTGTTTCTATTTAAGCCTATTTGGATCGAGCAGATTAAATTTTTCACTTAATGACAACTTTTCCTCTAGTGAAAAAGAAAAAACACAATATTTTGTATAATATTCTACGACCTTTTATTTTAAAATTTTGGCTAAATTTTGGATTCTCATCGATATGTTTATCTATATCCCAACTTCAATACCGAAAAGTAAAATTATATAAAAGAGCATTTTTCTTTTTTTGGTATACAAGTTGTTTTGCTTTTGAACATTTGTGTAAGTTGATTGTTTGTACACAAATTTGTAAAAGAAATAAATGTAACTTAGTTTACATTTGAAATAAATAAATTGTGAGTTCTTACAAGAAAAATGAAATATTTTGCAAGTACCAATAGATGCTTTGACAAGTGTTACCTCAAAGGTAAAGTTTGTTTCAAGTTGAACAAACCTTAAAAGGACATCCGTAATTTAATGGTATGTTTGGATGTTTGAGAGAAAAGAGATGGAAAGAAAAGAATAGCATATATATATATATATATATATATATATATATATATATATATATATATATATATACCTCTTAGGAGATCTACTACTTACAGAGGAAAATATCCTCACAGCAATAATGTTAAAAAAGTTAGACCTTCTAAACCTGGTTTAACAAAATGCAAGTGTTTCATCTGTGGAGAAGAAGGACACTTCGCAAAGCAGTGTCAAAGTAATAGGGTGAATAAGGAAAGATTAAATATTTACCAAGATCTGGAATTTCCAGAAGATTTAGACATAGTTTCAGTTGAAGAAAATTAAGCTATGGATAGTGATATTTTATCCTTTGAAGATGAGGATGAAGTAAAGAATGAGGACTTTTTATTTATGATAGGAAGTTGGAAACCTCAACATAATTTTTGGTCAAAAGAACAAAAAACCTGTCTCCACGACTGGATTTACTATCAAGAAATACCAGTCAACTACAGAAGATGTCTTAAATGTCAGTTCTTGATATCTAAAGATAGAATTGCCCATTGTCAAAAATGCAAAGCAACTCTTTGCATTGATGACATTAAAGCAAGAGGAATTGAACCTCCTTCATACAAACCAGATAAGACACCTAAAAACTTTGTGATAGGTGAATTAACAAAAATGGTTGAAGACCTTTATAAGGAGAACTTAGACCTAAAAAATCAAGTTGAAATTCTAAAATTAGAAATTGACAGAATAAAACTTGACAATAAAGGAAAAAGACCCCTTATAATTGAAGAAAATAGTGAGGATAATTGTGAAGAAATTGAATGTAATTCTGAAAGATTTGCAGCCAAACTCAATAATTTGCTTAATATTGTAGTCATTTTAACAATTGACGATGAAGTCAGGACTATAGATGCAATCCTTGACACAGGAGCAACTCGGTGTTTTATATCACCAACAGTTTTTCCTAATAATCTTTGGGAAAAATTAGATACCCCCACTGTAAGAACCCGCACCGCTAATTAAGGTAATTAGTAAATTAATTATGATAATTAGGAAATAATTCCATAATTGACCTTAATAATTATTAATGGGCTTAGATAATTATACTGAGTGAGTAAAAATGCTGAAAGTCGCTTTTCGGAAGAAAAGCGCAGATACCGGTTCTGCTACTCGGTATAAATGCGTACCGGAAAAGTATCCCGGAAAATTATAACGAATGCATGATAATTACTAGAATATTATGTAGGACTTGTAAAACAAGTTTCAAGTCAAAATAACGTAATCTGATGCCAGAACTGATACTGGCTATGGAAAAGCGCGTACCGGAAAGGTGCTCCGAAAAATAAAATAAAAATATGACAAATCTTAGAAAAATGTCTAGGTCTAGATTCTGAAGTTTGGGATCAAGATCTTTTACTTTGCTATTAAGGCTAATACTGCGCGTAATGGCTTAAACCCCTATAAATACTAACTTTGCACAAAACCCTAGGCCATATTGGCCTCCTACGTGAGTTTTGTGCTGGTGTTGAGCTCCCTTTGCTGCACCTCCACCCTTTGTGTTTCCCTTGCCTCCTTCTTCTTCCTTTGGCTTAGATTATCACCTTTCATGCTTGTTCCATCACTTTAAACACTTGGTGAGAGTGGGAGTGAGCCTTGAGACTACATTGTTGGTCTCATTCTGAGTTGGGAAGGTTGTTTTGTTGAGGGGTGAGGCTGAGTTGGTGTTGTGTGAGTGTTGAAGCTTCAAGTAGCTTCCTTGGTGAAGAAAGAACTCACCTTGTTGCTCCATTTTCGTCCTCCCTAGAGTCTGTACATTGGAGCTGACTTGTGAGCTCCAAGAACACCATTGTTGGCTGCTTAAGGCTTGGGGTAAGTTTCCTACATCTTTGATCTTAAGTTTTTTTATGCTTAAAGGTGGTGTCTTGGCATGTAAAAGGTTAAAATGAAGTAACCAACACCTAAGTGAACTTGTATATGCTTAAAAATGGATCCTTTAACGTGTACATGTGTTAAAAGTGGGATCTTTGGACTGGATATTCACGAAATGCAGAAACTGCAATCTGTCGTGAGATATCCGGATAATTGTCGAGCAGATATCCGGATATCAGTATCCGGATATGGTATCCGGATATTGATATCCGGATATGGGATCTGGGTATCCGGATATGGCATATCCGGATATGTCCAGTGTGATATCCGGATATGGCATATCCGGATATGCCCATTCTGATATCCGGATATCCTGGGTTTGCGCAGGCAGTAGCTGTGCTGTATGAACAGTAAGCTATTGGGTGTGTGTGGACCCTAGATTAAGGAAGTTTAACTTCTGTAATTAATGGACTAAGTCAGAATCATATGATTAAGGGCTTATGGCTTTGTTGGAAGCCTTATGACGTAAAACGTAAAGGAAAGGCATAGTCTTTAAGTTGTATGCTTGTGATGCATAAATATTGATGTATTATTGGTCCATATCAGATTGTGATACTGCTGTTTGTGGACTTGTGAGTGGTTGGACTCTTGGCTTGGATAGCTAGCTTGCAAGGTAAGCTTTCGTGTCCTCGGTTTAGCCATTTTGTTGTTCCACCATGTCCCATGGGGATGGGTTTATGCATGCTGTGTTACATGCTTTAATATTTTGGAAATGCTGTTGAGCTATTTATATGCAATGTGCTTTTATGAGATGCATGTGGTGTCCACCTATACGGTAAGCCTGAGTATGTGGTACATACAAGATGGTGAGGCTGTGGTGAGGTACAGGTAGCGTCCATGTACTCATGTAGGTATAGACGTATTCCTACATTTCTCTGGCCAGTAGATTTGAAAGCACACATGGCATGATTAATTGCTGCATCGCATGATTTTGGAACTTATATTGTAAATACTGTTTTTGAACTTATATTACACATGTAAGTGAGCTTGGGGTGGAACTCCTTGAGGACCCCTTGTCTTACTGAGATTTCTTGTTAGAGATCTCACCCCACGTTTGGGGACGCTTATTTCAGGATCAGGTAATGTTGAGGCTCAGGCGGCAGGAGGCCCGAGCTGAGTTGATATGATGATATGCTGACTGCTGTTATGTTTTCCGCTTTATTATATTATTATGATGAGACTGTTGATTGGGCATTGTTGCCTTATTTGGTGAGCATGGGGTTTGTCCATGCCACATGGTTTGACTATTGTCTTTATGTTTGATTTTGTAATTAAAGTATCAGGATTTTAACCCAGGCTACGTGTTGTAGTCCTGTGGCTTTAGATACCCACATTATATTTATGTACGAGGTATTCAGTTAGTTGTCTTGCAATTTACATACAGGCAGTATTTTATGAAATTGATTAAGTAATCAAGTTGGTTAAGTTTAATGACGTCATAATTGAACTAAAGAAAAAGTGGTGCACCGATCCGCAGAAGCTGTTGTTCGCCACTTACATGCTGGAGGGCGAGGCCCATGAGTGGTGGACCAATCTTGCTCACATCTACGAGATGCAGGGTCATGTGATGACGTGGCCATTCTTCGAGGAGAGCTTTCTGGGTGAGTACTTTCCTTATGACTCTCAGGAGAGGAAGCAGGGAGAGTTTGACCGGTTGGTACAGGGCTCGTTGTCTGTTGACGAGTACCTGGCCAAGTTTAATGAGCTGGTGAAATTTTCACACTTCAGGATGGCGAGGCCTACTCCTACATTCTTGGCGGCTAAGTTCCGGAGGGGACTTAATGAGGACATTGCTGGACATCTTGCTAGTTCTGCTTCGAGAGACTTCGGAGCTTTAGTACAGCAGTGCCGAGACATTGAGGACTACTGCCGGGCGAGTCAGGCCAAGAAGGCCAAGATTGAGGTACCACAGGGTACTGGCGGTTCTACTACCTGGAAGAACAAAAATTTTGCTAACAAGGGCAAGGGCAAACAGTTGGCGGCAAAGCAAGTGCCAAATTAGTTCAGAAAGACTGCTACTCAGGGGAACACAGCTAGACCTCCTGCTCCTAGATGCTCGGGATGCGGGAAGTCACACTTTGGGCCGTGTTCTACCGGTCAGCTGATTTGTTTCCAGTGTGGCAAGGAGGGCCACTATTCCAGAGATTGCCCGATGGCGAGAGTTGCTGCAGTGCAGGCTGTGCCATTGCAGATGGTTCCTACGGGGGCACCAGCCGTACCACCTACTACAGGGCGGGTGTACACACTTGATCGTCAGCAGTCGGACAGAGCTCCGAACCTGGTCAGAGGTACTGTTACCATTGGTGGTTCAGCTGTTGATGTGCTTTTTGATTCCG
>JAVKPL010010010.1:0-41272 GCA_032173675.1 Gastrolobium villosum
TTCCTTCCATCTAAAAGGAATGATTATTTGGTATTTGATCACAATCCCTGTGGAGACGATACTTTTCTTATCACTGTATTACTTGTGCTATCGGTACACTTGCCGGTGAGCATGGTTTTCGCCGTTGCCGGGGATTGGCATTTCTTATATCATTTAATCTTGATCTTTAAGATTGGATTTTTGTGAATATTTTTATTTTATTTTTATTTTTATTTTTGTGATATTTGAAAAGTGCTACTAATCTCTTTTCTGAGTTGTATGCGAGGTAAAACTGCAGAATTTCCATTTGATTCAGAGATTACAAAGACTGAAAAGAGAAACAAAAAACTTGTCGGAAGAAGCTTGCATTCAACGAGTTAGAGACTTTGTCTGAAGACCCAGAATCATAGCAGGAAAAAAATGATGCAAACAATCCATTCATGGATACTATTCTGACTCCATCTTTCAGCAGCCAACTCAAGCATTGTTCAGCCTGATATTGCTAACAACAATTGGGAGCTCAGATTCTTCCAATATTCAATTGGTGGAAGACTAATTTTGGTGGAGAAGAGAATGAAGATCTGTGATTGATCTCAACAGGTTCATAGACAGATTCTTGATGATCTGTGATTCAACCAAACATCCTCAGGTGTCCAATGATGCCATTCGGTTGAGGTTGTTCCCCTTTGCTGTTAAGGGAAAGGCAGCTGAAAAAAGCATTCCTACATGGGATGATTTATCTCAAAAGTTCTTTGCTGAGTTCTTCTCTTATGGAGAGATACAATCAGATGGTGAATGATATCACCAATTTTACTCAAGCGGAGGGTGAAACTATGTGTGCAGCATTGAACCGATTTAAGGATTTAATGAGGAGGTGTACTGATTATAACTTGACTGCTGGTAATCAGGTGAGAATCTTCTTCAATGGTTGTAAACCTGAAATTTGGATGGTGTTGAATGGTGCAGCAGGTGGCAGTATTAAATTCTTGAGAGAAAATGAGACTCTTGAGGCAAATGGCAAATTTGACCTCAAGGCTTGACACGATGCAGCTTTCTAGTGTTCAAGCTCAAGCTGCAGCTGTTGTTTGTGAATATTGCAAGGACAATCATGAATCTAATGAATATCCTTCCTTGTTGTCTTCTGACTCTCCTCAATAAGTGCAGGTGAATGGCATTTGGTATGATCAATGATCTCCGCCACGAAATATTCCAAGAAATCAGAATTTTTCTTCTGGAAGTAATAATTTTCAGAGGAAGGTGCAAGGAACTGGTCTTGATTTCAAATCTAATAATTATCTCCAAGCCTCCACCAATCCATACTAAGGACCTTCTGATTTGGAAAAGCTAGTAGGACAAATGGTTCAACATTCTAGTGCTTTCATGGAGGAGACTAGAGCTAATACGAAGAACACAAATGCCTCTATCAGAAATTTGGAGAATCAAATTGGCCAACCGCCTAAACAAATTGCTGATAGAACTCCAGGTACCTTCCCTAGTAATACAATTACTAATCCCAAGGAAGATGGTGCCCAAAAGTGGAATTGAAGGAGCTTAACTTAAACTCTTAAATATATTTTCTTGGGAGATGAGGAGACCTACCCTGTATCATTAATAAGGGATTGTCTGAGCAAGAAAGAATACTGATTGAAGTGCTGAAAGAACATAAGACTGCCATAGGGTGGTGATGCTCACCGGCAAGTGTACCGATCGCACAAGTAATAAAGTGATAAAGTAGAGTATCGTCTCCACAGGGATTGTAAACCCAGTACTACAATAACCATTCCCTAAGTTGGATGGAATCCAAATGGTTGTGATAAATTTCGTTGATTGATTAGAAAAATAAAACTAAAAGTAAAAGCGTATTTTTAGGGTTTTCGTAAGAAAGAGATGAAACAGAGATTGAATTATGAAAGTTGTGAAAAATAATTGAGGAAGCATTGCGGTAAGAGAAACAAACACCTTGACGATCACCTCCTTGTAATCTGAATCAAGGTTTACATTTGATTTACCTATTGATCAAAAAATTAATTTAGGGATTTATTGGTATTACCATGGAAGTTAAGTACTTATTCTATGCATGTGAAATTTTAGTTATAGGAATAATGTAATTATAACATATAGGACGCATAGTGTTATTTAGAATTATATGTGTACTCATTTAAAAGCATACCATTAATTTTAAGTAAGGAGTAAATCTTTAGTAAATAATTAGAGGTGCATAAAAATTAGAAGGGTTGGATAAATTCCTAAATAAGAAAACAATTGGACCTATGTCTTGAACCCATTTTTCTATTTTGAACTTGGGCCCTAGAACCCATGACCTTAAGCAACCCAAAATTCCCTTCATCTTAACCCTTCCCCCTTGCGTTTTTGGCTGCACACAGCTCCTTCATTGTGTGTTTAATTGTCCAAATAAAAACTTAGCCTGCATGTGCGCAGCCTACTGCCACATTGTACAACCGTGGGGCCCTTGAGTGTGTTTCCTTCCATATGTATCCACTCTAGGCACTCCTTCACATGACCCCTTATCTCTTCATGCGCATGGAGCTTTGGGTAGAGGGAACTTTTGTTGCTTGCACTCATATACAAGACAGAAGCGCTGTGGTCAGTGTGAGGTATAGGTGCTGCATGTTTGACCAAGCCTCTCTCACCTATCACCATCAAACCCTTCCAACCTTGTGCGCATGAGTAGTCCTTGGTTCTTGGTTGATGTCCTTTTGCTTTGCTTATCACGCCTCCTTGCAACATGTGAAGGGAAAAAGCTGCTGCATACTCTCATCCATCACCATCAAACCCTCCAGCCTTGTGCGCTTGAACAGACCTTGGTTTAAGCTCCTTTGCTTTTGCAGCTCACTTATCACACTTGCACCTAATTCATGTCACATGCTTGTCCCTTGTGCAGCGCTGAAATGGACAGTAAGCAGGCTAGTAGCTTGTGTCATTAGGAGACTTTAAGCAGCCTTGTCATCATGCAGCCTAGGGAGGGTGAGAGGACAGATCTGCATGATAGGGAATAGGCAGAAACCTCTTAGCCTTTCCCTTCCTTGTGCGTCTGAACAAGTGGGATCTCTGATCACTTGGGAAGAGGAACCTTGTGCATTCATTCTAAACATACAACCATTGAGTTGACCAAAGCTCCTCATCCCCTGATCCCGACTTGGACAGCCCTCACACTGATCTAGCAGGCACAGAATTCTGATACCTTGCAGCCTCAGATCATGTCCTTGTTTGCCAACCGATTCAGTCATCATTTCCCTAGTAGCATGCGTTGCCTTGGGCAGATGTAAGGGGCAGATGTTTGTCACTTTTGATGACTTAGCTTAGCATTATTTTACATGCACCCAATGAGGCATTGTGATCGGTCTGCATTGAGCAGAAAACTTCCCCAACCTCTTCCCTTTTGCGTGCTCCAAGGAGAGGAGACTCAAGCTCCTCTTCTGACTTGTGTTAGTCTTTATAACCAGCCTTCATGTTCCCTTCTCTTCCATTCCTTTGCGCTGGATGAATAGGCATTATAGGTTAAAATTAACTTGCCAAAACAGAAACCAACCCTTTTCCTCACTCCCTAACCGTAAGTGTTTATGAAGAAGTCTAGAGGGAAGTTGTATCCCCTTTTTTCCCTGAACTATGGACATCATTGAGAGAAACCAACAACTCCATACACACTTTTATCCTTCCTTGACCGTGAGCAGTCTTAGGAGGGACCTTAAGGAAACTCTAGTCATCCTCCTTAATTCTCAGCCTTGAACTCATGAGCAGGGCATAAGACACCTAACCTCATCTCCCTTTTTTCCTTGTTGGCCGAGATCACCTTACAAGAAGGTGCAACATTCGTTTCCTCCTCATTCCTAAACACCTCGTCCAACCTTCATGGAAACATCCTTCTGTTTTGATGTGGTTATAGACCAAAACCTTGAGACATAAGAGGAACCTCCATATGCTGCACGATTCAATCTTGATTCTCATCTTTCACTCATTCTCTCTGTACACTCGGTCATCACCTAGGAGGGCTGGACTTGTTTTTCGTGGAGCACAGTTAGTGGAGGTGCTGCACTTGTCACTAACGTGAACCTTGTGGGCTTACAAGAGGTAATCCTAGTTCGAACCCTTACCTCCTCCATCCATTGTTTCGGTTGGTATTTGCATAATGGACCGTTTTCTTTCGCCACTGTCCATCCATTAATTCTGCCTTTTAAAGCAACATTAGTGGTTGATGTATGCAAGCTAAAATTATGTTATATGAGCATAGTATATGGCTCACTTGGAACTTTGGGACAGCTTGTATTTTTAGCACACCATAAAGTGTAAGGTTGGAAATGTGAATAAGAGTCATGAACCTAGTGCATGCTAGCCCCTAAACCCGATTTGTTAGTATGGAATTAGTGTCTTTGTGAATATGGTGGACTGTTTTGTGGGACTGCATCATACTCCTAGCTCTACATGCATTAAACTAATTTTCAGCATGCTTATAAGTCCATCCTAACGCACCATATATAGTTTAGATGAGAATGAGAATTGAAATCTTTAATCTTTTTGTTAACCGATTCTGCCTTGGTTAGAACCTTGGAATTTGATTGTATTTAATCATTGGTAACTCTTTTATAAGGCAGAATATTGTTAGGAATGAAAGCTTGAAAACCGTATATGTATGCATGTGGGAACCTAGGGAAAAATGTAGATTTTGTTGCTGTATAAATCCATTTAAGATGAGATGAAGTCAGAATATTATTTCCTTAAGAGGAGCCTTAAAAACCGAACCCTCTTATGATGAAAACAGTGGAAAAAAATGGTAGTTCAAGCAAGGGATGATATTATTCTAAGGGCAGTATATATATTTTGGCACTAAAAACACTTCAATTCGATGAAGGTACCTGAAATAGAAGTCTAGGACTTGTTGGTAAAGTATTGGAATAGCACGAAATAAATTCTGATTGCATATGTATATGTATCTATTTGATTAGGTGCACAAGATCCTAGCTCTTTGGAATGTTTGATTGATATGTGGATTGATGATGTTTGACAAAGAATGTTAAAGACACGAGGTAAGTGTCAGGCGATATTACCTAATGTGACTATTGACTACTGGTATAAAATTGTGACATGATGCTCCATATTCCGTAAAAGTATTATGTTCCATTTTGATGAAAGGAAACTGCCAAAATGTGCCGTGATGGCTATATGATTATGAGGTAAAGACGTTATGTGGCAGCATAACGCATATGAAAAGTATATGTGCCGTGATGGCTATATGAAAGGTATATAAGCATGCATCTTACATCATACCGCATCTTTACGCTTTGTGTGTGAAAGCATAGCATGACATGCATGTATCAAGATCATATAGGCCTTGTTTTAGAATAGTTATGTACAGGACCATGTGTTTGAGCAAGCATCATATAGGCATCCCCAAGGTACCAGGGTATGGGACACTTGGCATCAGTCCGCATAGGCCCACAGTTGGAATCCACATGGAGCTCAGGTGCCAAGGGTATTTGATTCCACTGTGAAGTGCGCGCACGACGGTGCTAAAAGCGCAAAGGAAAGGCGTTATATACGCAATATATGAATATGATGAAAAGGAAAGGCGTTATAACGCAATATATATGAATATGATGAAAAGGAAAAAGGAAAAGGAACAAGGATATGTTGAAGTGACTGTTTATGATTTTGTGCCTAGTTAATACTGTTATATTATTGGTTTTGTTGCCACACTACTGGGATTATTCTCACCCCTTTGGGGCTGCTATTTTCCAAAATGGCAGGAGGACGTAAAAGCATTTGAAGGAGTGAAGTTTGCTGTTGCTTGCTGATGCATGGACTTTTGCTGTTACTGTTTGATTGTTGGATGACTGTAATGCTTTATACTTTGGTACTCTTGGATGACTGTAGAATTTATCATCTCTATTTTACCTTGAACCTTTATGAACAGCGGCTGTTTTGGAAAAATCAGAAAAACGTTTTGCAAAGAGAATTTTGAACATTTAACTAAGTGCTGAATTTTTACCAGTTTTACAATCACTTTACGTGTCATGTTTCACGGGGCAAACGAACTCCGATTTACTATTATTTTATATGCACGCGAAGCCCCGGGAATGTACTTTCAAACTGTGCAGGTTTAATTTTTATACGAAATCTGTACGGAATTTTGTAAGCTTCGCCATACAGACTGTTTTCCAGAAAACGGACAGGATTCACAAGCGTTTTACGTATCCTGTTCCGTGGGGCTATTCACCTCCGAATCGCGCATAATTTATATGTACGCGATGCCCCAGATGTCTAGTATTACAGAAGCTTGGAATATTTTTTATCGCATCTAAATTCGATTTTATACAGATTTTATAAGACAGCAAGGTTTTCTGAAAAGTATAGAAAATTTAGCAAAAGGGTTTTATACCTGAAATTTCATATTATTGATGACGATTTCATTTTTTTCAAATGGTGTTATAAGAATCAAATCTGGACTTTTCTCAAGATTCCAATTTATTATTGATAAAAGTTTTAAAATTTATGAATTCCATACCGCTGCAACTCTAATACGATTTAGCAAACAACCCTCTTGGATGCATACAAGGGTGGGTGTTACACTTACTGAGATAATTATATTATCACACCCCATGTTATGGGGATCACCATTTCAGGTACAGGAGCTGATGGTGCTGAGGTATCGCGTGGCAAGAGGCCAGATGAGAGATACTACTTGACATGATTGCCAGGGTCCTATTGATATTTAGATTTGTACCTGACATACTTTATTTGGAGTTGTATATGCCATGTATATTCTTGAGAGCATAGGAGATGTCTATGCCATGTCGATAGTCTGTATATGCTGTTAGTTATGCATGCTCAGGTCTATGTTACTTATTTAATTACATCTCTTTTATTTATTTGATGTGATTATATAAGTAACATCATGGACATTATTTTGAGACAGTATGATTATGAGATAGCCTAGGCCATGGATGGCTGGGCAATACATTTTATCTATGTTGTGGTATGGCTGAATTATATTAAAATTGTCAATCAGATTGAAATTTTCATAGTGGGAATTATCCCCAATGGTCCAAAATACAGAGAAAATGTTGTCCGTTTTATTTTGACCATGGAAGTAAAAAGGTTTGCAATACATAAGGAAAAAGATAAAATTTATTTAGTTAGCTTCCGCATTAATTAAGTTGAGCATGTTGCGCTTACTATCATATGAATATTAATTAACCGGCTGTAGACGGGGCGTTACATTTTATCAAAGCAGTTTTGAAAAAGGGATTCATTGATGTATTGCAATAACTGTGTTGATATTAGTGGCTTTTAGGATTTTATGTGATAATGCGTGTGTAATCACTTAGTGTGGGCCAGATCAACTCATTCCTTTGTGTAACATGTGCAGAGTCGTGGTTTTTCCTAGGAGACCTTCGACAACAGATGACGATTAGATAGATCCTACATTAGCTACTTTGTTAAGATCTCGGAATACTGTTGGGGCCACTTCTAGTCAGCCTGATCCTATAGTTACTGCTTTGGCTGGTGTTTAGCAGGAGCTGGCTACTAGTAGGCAGACTAATGAAACTCTTATGAAAAAAAAATCAAGATATAATTGCTGCCAATCAAATTTTGATAAACCAGATGATGGCTGAATTGAGAGCCATAAGAGATGGTAAAGCGGGGAATCAGCCCCCACCACCTCCTCCATCACATACTCCCACTCCATCTCTGCATACTCTCCATGAAGAGCACGAGGATGGAGAGGGTGAGGCTAGTCATCATGGTGATGCTACTGTTCATACTGGGAAGCAATCTGTTCACACGGTTGCAATGGATAATGTTGAGGCTAGAGAGAGACGATTAAATGCTTTCAGGAAGCATCAACCGCCTACTTTTGAGGGAGTTATGACCCTATTGTTGCTGCTACATGGCTGCAAGATCTAGGGAGGATTCTTAGGGTGATGGAATGTCCGGATAATCAGAGACTATTGTATGCTACCTATATGCTGAAAGGTGATGCCAGTGATTGGTGGCTAAATACTTCTCGCCCATTGGAACTGCAGGGTCATGCTATTACATGGCCTTTGTTTGAGAGGCGCTTTCTTGATAAGTACTTTCCCTGAAATGCTAGAGAAAGGAAGGAAGGTGAATATAATGATCTTTTGCAGGGTGAAATGTCTGTTGATGAATATCTGGCCAAATTCAATAAGTTGGCTAAGTATGCTCACTTCAGGAGAGCTATGCCAGTTTCAGAGTCTTTAGCTGCAAAATTTCAGAGAGAATTAAATTATAGAATTGCGGAAAGTCTTGCAGGTTGTGGTTCCAGAGATTTTCCCACCTTAATTAATCAATGCATGGCTGTTGAGGATACTCACAGTAGGCGAGATAACAGAAATTCTAAAGAGTCTGATTCCACGAAGTCCAGTGGTTCAAATTACTGGAAGAACAAGAAATCTGATGATAAAAATAAGAATTTGCAGGTGAAGAAGTCAGGTAATAAATTCAAGAAAACTGGTTCTTCTGAGAGACCATCGATCCCTAGGTGTATTGGTTGTGGTAAGGAGCATAGAGGACCGTGTGGCACGGGCCAGGTGATTTGTTATAAATGAGGCAAGACTGGCCACTACTCTAGAGAATGCCCTCAGAGAGATGTCAGGGTTGCACCTCTTCAGATGGTTCCTACTCCAGCCGTCCCAGAGTCTCAGAATGTGAGTCGTGTTTATGCTATCACTCAACAGCAGGCGGATAAAGCGCCTAATTTGGTAAAAGGTACGATCTATATTAATGGTTTTGATATAGATGTGTTGTTTGATACAGGGGCTACTCATTCTTGCATATCTGATTTTATGGCTGTGGGCTTGAATTTGCCAATGTATGAAATGTCTCCTCCTATGAAAGTGACTACAACTACGGGGGGAAATATAGTACTTCCTATATGTGCAAGGATATTTGTAACGCCCCATCTGCAGCCGATTAATTAACATTCATATGATAGTAAGCGCAACATGTTCAACTTAATTAATGCGGAATCTAACTGAATAAATTTTCTCTTTTTCCTTATGTATTGCAACCTTTTTCATTTCCATGGCCAAAATAAAACGGACAACATTTCCTCTGTATTTTGGACCACTGGGGATAATTCCCACCAAGATAATTTCTACCTGATTGACAGTTCATTATAATCCAGACATAAACCATATTACTCAGCCATCCATGGCATAGGTTATCTCATAATCATACTTTCTCTAAATAAAGTCCATGATGTTACTTATATAATTACATCAAATAAACAAAAGAGATGCAATTAAATAAATAACATAGACCTGATTATACATCACTAACAGAATATACAGATTATCGATATGGCATAGGCACTACCTATGCTCTCTAAAAGAATAACGTGGTATATATGCTAATCCTGACTATCACGTCGGGTAATATCTCTCATCTGACCTCTTACCACGTGATACCTCAGCACCATCAGCTCCTGTACCTGAAATGGTAATCCCCATAACGTGGGGTGAGATAATATAATTACCTCAGTAAGCTAGGGACCCTTGGAGGGATCCTCCACCCCTAAGCTCACTTCTGGTATAAACACAGTATAAAAATCCATGCATGCATCAGAATATGTATGACAATGCAGTGTGCAATAATGTTATCCTACTGGCCAGAGAATATAACAAGTATGCATTATGCAAAGAAACACCGTCTTGCAACATACCGTATGAGGAAACACCGTCTCATACTATGCATAGGGAAACACCGTCTTATGCCTCACACAAGGAAACACCGTCTTGTGTGGCACACAAACATACATACATATACATGCAACATATAACAAATTATTTTTCAACATACCATATCAAACTACCACCCTCAATCGGAGTCTGGTGGAACAAAAGGGGGATTAACCCCAAGGACCGAAAGCTTACCTGGAATAGCTCTTTTCCTAGCCTCTTCCAAGTCAAAAGGTCCATAAGCCAACAAAATACTCAACAGATGACCAACACACCTATCCATGGTGAATTTATCATAATTAAACATATATGCATTTCATATAATTTTCACATCAAACCATTGTTTGATACTCACCTCAATCTCAATTGATTAACAGTCTTGCTCAATGTCCATGCTCTTGTTCCACAAGTCCACTTGGCATCACACTATAACCAAGGTTCACATTTCTATTAGTATACAACATCAATGTATGCATACGGTACTGTTCATCCATACAGTACTATTCACGTATATGTACTATTCACTATTCACGTATACGGTAGTATTCAAAAATACGGTATCTCAAATTTTCCAAATACATTTTCACCATTAAAATCATCATCTGAACACTTTTCTCAACATGAGACAAGCCTCAATCAAGCTCTAACATGCTCAATCAAACCAAACTTTCAAAATTGAAAACTATATGAAATATTCCTCAAAACTCAAAGAAAATTAGGACTTTTCAACATAAGCTTACCTAGAACGAAGGGGAAGGCTTACTTCAAGCTTCCATGGCTTCAAACTTCATCAAAATCCATAATATCCATCAAATCCGAAATTTAAAGGAGGAATATCTCTCTCTATAGTGAAACCCACCCATAAATACTGGTACCAATGGATTCCTCTCGAAATTTCTCACAAGTTGACTTTGGAACGGAGTGATTCGGAGGTCTCTAGCTCAAGTTATGAATTTAGGAAGATTTTTATTCAAAACCTCCATTTTCATTTTCTTTCCTCTGTCTCTTCGTCGCTGATGCCCGTGGAAGACGCAAATTTAAGAAGGTGAACAGTGACTTCTTAGTCACTTAAGTTAGTTCACTTTACCAACGGGTATAAGTTTATCTATCTATATACCTCTATTCATTACCAAACTTCACCCAATAGACTAGAATATTTTTCTAATCATATTTCTATCTTTACTTTCACTTTTTGCATAACTTTATTTACCTGCATTTTTATCACTAAACTGTCATTTTAACTCATTTTTCACCAAAAGTGACTTTATTTCTTTTACTTCTAATTATTCTTCAATATTCAATCCCATTTACTAGTGAGTGTTATTATACTCACCCCACCTTTTTAGAATTTTGTCCGCAAAATTAGGATCATACCTCGAAAACAAACTCAGGATATATTTGGAGAATATCATCCTCACACTCTCAAGTAGTCTCCTTAGGTGTCCTACCTTCCCATTTAATCTTTATCATAGGGATTATCTTATTTCTCAGCTTTCTTTCATCTCTGTCAAGAATTTTCCACGGTCCCACGGAAGTCTTAAGATTATTCCGTATATGAACCTCGTCAGGCTGTACATCATGAGATTCATCCCAAATATCTCTCTGAAGTTGGGACACGTGGAATACATCATAAATACCAATAATTGTGGAAGCAATACAAATTGATAAGCAACCAGTTCCACCCTTTTATTGTCTGATAGGGACCGCTATATCTGGGACTTAGCTTTCTTACTCCAAGAGCACGCCCCACACCTGTCATAGGTGATAATCTCATAAAACATGCTCACCCTCTGCAAACTCCAGAGGTCGATACTTATAATTATAATAATTTGTCTGCCAACTCTATGCCTATTTTCATTTATCTCTGATCATTCTGATCTTATTAGAATTTTTATGTTCCAAATCTAGTCTAATGAATTGCCCCTCTCCAACCTTAGTCCAACAAATAGGTGATCTACATCGCCGGCTATATAAAGTAACATAAGGTACCGTGCCCAAACTGGAATGAAACTGTTATTATACTAGAACTCTACCAGTGGAAGGTACCTATCCCATAAAGGTCAATACTCTATTCATCCAGGAGCTACTAAGATGTATCATGACTTAAAGGAAAAATTTTGGTGGCCGGGTATGAAGAATGACATTGCTAAGTTTGTTGCAAAGTGTCTTGTCTGTCAAAAAGTCAAAATTGAACACCAGAGACCTGGTGGTTTGCTTCAACCTCTGGATATTCCGGTATGGAAATGAGATTGCATTTCTATGGATTATGTTGTTAGGTTGCCCAAGACTCAGGCTGGATACGATTCTATATGGGTTATTGTTGATAGACTTACAAAGTCTGTCCATTTTCTGCCAGTGAAGGTGACTTTTACTACAGAGCAGTTGGCTCGACTCTATTTGGAGGAGATTGTGAGACTTCACGGGGTGCCTGAGAGTATTGTGAATGATCAGGACCTGAAGTTCACATCTCGCTTCTGGGGAGCATTGCAGCAGGCTTTCGGGACTCAGTTGAGACTGAGCACGGCTTATCATCCTCGGACTGATGGTCAGACAGATAGGACTATCCAGACCCTAGAGGATATGCTGAGAGCTTGTGCCCTGGAGCAGGGTAAGGCTTGGGATATGTACCTTCCACTGGTAGAGTTCTAATATAATAATAGTTTTCATTCCAGTTTGGGCATGGCACCATATGAGGCTTTGTATGGCCGGTGGTGTAGATCACCTACTTGTTGGACTGAGGTTGGAGAGAGACAAATGATTGGGCCATAATTGGTACAGGACACTTTTAATCAGATCAAAATGATCAGGGATAAATTGAAACAAGCACAGAGTCGTCAGAAGAGCTATTATGATCACAAGCATCGACCTCTGGAGTTTGTAGAGGGTGAGCATGTCTTTGTGAGGTTGTCACCTGTGACAGGTGTAAGGCGTGCTCTTGGAGTAAGGAAGCTGAGTCCTAGGTTTATTGGTCCCTAGAGATAATAAAGAGGGTGGGACTAGTTGCTTATCAGTTTGCCTTGCCTCCATAGTTTATGGTATTCATGATGTATTCCACGTGTCTCAGCTGCGGAGATATATTCGGGATGAATCCCGTGTTGTACCGCCTGATGAGGTTCAAGTAAAGGAAAATCTAAAGACTCCCGTGAGGTCGTGGAAAATTATTGACAGAGATGAAAGGAAATTGAGAAATAAGTCAATTCCTATGATCAAGATTCAATGGGAAGGCAGGACGCCTGAGGAGGCTACTTGGGAGCGTGAAGATGAGATCCTCCGGCTATATCCTGAGTTTGTTTCCAGGTATGATCCTAATTTTGCGGACATAATCCTAAAAAGGTGGGTGAGTATAATAACCCTCACATGTACTGTTGGTTTTAATTAGGAATTAATGATTTTAATCATGATACTGAAGATTAATTATAAGGAGAGTAAAAAAAAAAAAAAAAGTCACCTTTGGTGAAAAATGAGTTAAAATGACAGTTAAGGAGTAAAAATACGGGTAAATAAAGTTACCCAAAAGTAAAAAGTAAAAAGTAAAAAGTAAAATTATAAATATTTCCATAAAAATATTCTAGACTAGTGTGCAAACTTGGAATGAGAGTTAATTGAGTGGAATAGATAAGTGTGTACACACATGGTGAGTATATGTCACTTAAGTACAAAAACTAACCTTATTTCTCCTTCTCCTCGCGCTGCAACCAGACGACAAAGGAAACGTTCTTTCTTTTTCTTTTTTTTGCTTCAATTTTCGATCCTTGATAACTTGAGCTATATTTTGATGAAATCAATCCATTCCAAGCCTAAAGTGTGTCAAATTTCATCCTCTACAAAACCCATAGCTTAGTTTTAGTTGGGAGTCATTATATTGAGAGGTTTCTACATCTCTAGGTCGCAGGTACTATTCACAAGAGGAGAAAATGATGTTTTTCTTGGCTTGAAGGCTTGGATTGTCCTCCTCTTAGTGATTTGAAGCTTCAAAGGTAAATGCCCTAACTCCCCTCTTGTGTTTTAGGAGAAAATGCATGATTTAGGGTTGTATAAATTGAGATTAAATGGTATGAGTAGTTGGAGGGTGCTTTGTAGGTGAGTCCCTTTGTTAAATATGCTTGGGATTGGTTCCCGTAAAAGGAAAAATTATGAAATGGCCATTTAGGAGACTTTGATAAATTGGACTCAAAATCAAGTATAGGTGTCTTTATGTGTAGTCTTGAGAATTGAACGTGGTAGACTGGTATATAGGAATACTAATTATCTTCACATCCTGGAACTAGGTTGTGACTTTGTGAGATATCGTGACGTTATGGACACGAGAATTAGTGGAGGACACTGCTTGCCAGGTAAGCTTTCGGTCCTTGGGGTTAATCCCTCGTTTGTTCCACCAGACTCCGAGGGAAGATGGTACTTTTATATGGTATGTGGATATGACTTGCTATATGTTGCATGTATATGTATGTATGTTTGTGTGCCACACAAGATGGTGTTTTCTTGTGTGAGGCATAAGACGGTGTTTTCTTGTGTGAGGCATAAGACGGTGTTTCCTTATGCATAGTATGAGACAGTATTTCCTCTTACGGTATGTTGCAAGACGGTGTTTCCTTGCGTAATGCATACTTGTTATATTCTCTGGCCAGTAGGATTATATTATTGCATACTGCATTATCATAAATATTCTGATGCATGCATGGATTTTTATACTGTGTTTATACCATAAGTGAGCTTAGGGGTGGAGGAGCCCTCCAAGGGTCCCTAGCTTACTGAGGTAATTATTTTATCTCATCCCGTGTTATGGGGATCACCATTTCAGGTACAGGAGCTGATGGTGCTGAGGTATCGCGTGAAAAGAGGCCAGATGAGAGATACTACTTGACATGATTGTCAGGGTCCTGTAGATATTTAGATTTGTACCTGACATACTTTATTTGGAGTTGTATATGCCATGTATATTTTTTAGAGCATAGGAGATGTCTATGCCATGTCGATAGTTTGTATATGTTGTTAGTTATGCATGCTCAGGTCTATCTTACTTATTTAATTACATCTCTTTTGTTTATGTGATGTAATTATATAAGTAACATCATGGAAATTATTTTGAGACGGTATGATTATGAGATAGCCTAGGCCATGGATGGCTGGGCAATACGTTTTATCTATGTTGTAGTATGGCTGAATTATATTAAAACTGTCAATCAGGTTGAAATTCCCATAGTGGGAATTATCCCTAGTGGTCCAAAATACAGAGGAGATGCTGTCCGTTTTATTTTGGCCATGAAAGTAAAAAGGATTGTAATACATAAGGAAAAAGATAAAATTTATTTAGTTAGCTTCCGCATTAATTAAGTTGAGCATGTTGCGCTTACTATCATATGAATGTTAATTAACCGCCTATAGACGGGGCGTTACATTACAGGTTATTCGTGTTGTGACATTTCAATTCACAAAATAGGCGGATCGTATTTGTATCGAAGGGTTTGATCATTGATATTTTGCATTGCCCTTGATGTGTATTTTGATAAGGACTTTGATCATGTAGTGTATCTAAGTTCTAAGGCATGTAATATTTTGAAGAACATTGACGATGTATTTATATGGACATTGTTTATATGATGGAAGGGCTCTCAAGCTTATTTTGTATTGGATAACCTATGATATAGGAAATTATTGCATGACTTGGGTAGTTGTGTATGTTAGCCATGTATGAAATAAATATGGTCATGTATGTGAAGTTAGAAAGCTAGATAACTTGGTATCAAGCGACAAAAAGAGTAATAACTTATGACCCAAGAAAGAAGTATAATTTGATGCATGTGTAAAGTATGTAAGTGCACCCATGTTTGTTGGGCATATGGTTGTCATTCTAAGTCTATTAAGTACCTAAGATGTGTGCTAAAATGTATATGATTTCATTTTGAAACAAATAGAATAACACAAGTTCAGGCTCTACTCGCGGTCTTGCTCACATGAACGAGTAGTCCAGCCAACAGATTAAATTGGCGACAGTATCCACTGTCTAAGGAGTGGGTTGCTCGCAAACTTGCTCGCTTGAGCGAGTAGACCAGCCAGTGGGTTTCTTAGAAGGCAAGAAATACCTGTTGATTGAATTAAATTTGATAAATTGCTCGCGGGCCTACTCCCTTGAGCGAGCAACCTCGCCAGGAAACTATAATAAACCCCACATGTAGTGTTGATTTAATAATTTTAATCATGTTATTGGGGAACAATTATAAGGAAAGTAGAAGAAAAAGAAATAAAGTCACCTTTGGTGAAAAAGGAGTTAAAATGACAGTTAAGGGGTAAAAATGCAGGTAAATAAAGTTATCTGAAAGTAAAAAGTAAAATTATAAATATTACCATAAAAATATTCTGCACTAGTGTGCAAAGTTTGGGAACGAATGGAGGTGCGTAGATAGATAAGAATTTACCCAATCAAAGTAACTTAATTTTTTAAGTTTAGAAATAGCTTCATTTTCTTCTCTATGCGTGTGTTCCTTTTCTTTCTTCCCTGTGCCTCGACAGAAGCTCATTTCCATGGCTTGAGAGCTTTTGATTTTTCAAAAATCATAACTCTCTCATTTCTCAACGAAATGCATCCGTTCCAAAGCCAGAACCGCTTCAAATCTTCTCCTCTTTCTAAATCACAACTCATTTCCAGTTGGGTTTTATTGTGGAAAGAGATATCCTCATCCAAAAATTTCGTGGGTTGTGTGTTTGGGTTGTTTGAGAGGTTCCCGCTCCATGGAAGCTTGAAAGGAGCTGCTCTCATCGTTTTAGGGTGTTGTGTGGTGAGTTTCCAACTCTTAAAACTCCATTTTCTTGAAATTTTCAAATTTAGGATTATGATGAATAGTGACCATCCGAAAATTGATATTTTAGGAGATTAATAGTGATTGGTTGTTATTGTTTCATGTTGTAGAGTTGATCCCAACGTTGTTTTGAGCAAATTCCACGAATTGGAATCCACATTCGCTTGAGTTGGAGATTTGTGGATTTTTCATATTGAGGTAAGTCATGGTATGGATAGTTAGAGAGTGATTTGGACATGGCTCCCTTTGTTAAATATGCTTGGGATTGGTTCCCGTAAAAGGAAAAATTATGAAATGGCCGTTTAGGACACTTTGATAAATTGGAATAAAAATCAAGTGTAGGCTTCTTGTATGTGTAGTCTTGGAGATTAAACGTGGTAGACTCGTATATAGGAATACTAATTGTCTTCACATCTTGGAAATAGGTTGTGACTTTGTGAAAGATCGTGACTTTGTCGACACAAGAATTATTAGAGGACACTGCTTGCCAGGTAAGCTTTTGGTCCTTGGAGTTAATCCCCCATTTGTTCCACCAGACTCCGAGGGAGGATGGTACTTTTATATGGTATGTGGATATGACTTGCTATATGTTGCATGTATATGTATGTATGTTTGTGTGCCACACAAGACGGTGTTTCCTTGTGTGAGGCATAAGACGGTGTTTCCTCATACGGTACGTTGCAAGACGGTGTTTCCTTGCGTAATACATACTTGTTATATTCTCTAGCCAGTAGGATTATATTATTGCACACTGCATTGTCATACATATTCTGATGCATGCATGGATTTTTATACTGTGTTTATACCAGAAGTGAGCTTAGGGGTGGAGGAGCCCTAGCTTACTGAGGTAATTATATTACCTCACCCCGTGTTATGGGGATCACCATTTCAGGTACAGGAGCTGATGGTGCTGAGGCATCGCGTGACAAGAGGCCAGATGAGAGATATTACTTGACATGATTGTCAGGGTCATGTGGATACTAGATTTGTACCTGACATACCATATTTTGAGTGGTACATGCCATGTGTTTTTTTTTAGAGCATAGGAGATGTCTATGCCATATCGATAGTTTGTATATGCTGTTAGTTATGCATGATCAGGTCTATGTTACTTATTTAATTGCATCTTTTTTGTTTATTTGATGTAATTATATAAGTAACATCATGAAAATTATTTTGAGACAGTATGATATTGAGATAGCCTATGCCATGGATGGTTGGGTAATATGGTATATGTCTGGATTATATTAAACTATCAATCAGGTGGAAATTATCATAGTGGGAATTATCCCCGGTAGTTCAAAATACAGAGGAAATGCTGTCCGTTTTATTTTGGCCAAGGAAGTAAAAAAAAAAAGGTTTGCAATACATAAGGAAAAAGAGAAAATTTATTTAGTTAGCTTCCGCAATAATTAAGTTGAGCTTGCTGCGCTTATTATCATATGAATGTTAATTAACCGGCTGCAGACGGGACGTTACAGAAACAGAGAACTAGGTAGTAGCTACTGCCTTGGTTGTTAATTGCTCGCTGTAATGTTCACATTAGGGAGCAGACAGCGAGGAAACGTGATTTGCTTGCTGAGAAGCTTGCTTAAACGAGGAACTCAGCAAGTAGAGCAAAGTGTTAAAAATAAGAAATTAAGCCATGTGGTATATGAGAACCTTATGGTAGTCTATGAAGCACCGACACTTCAAAAAATTTGACGTGTCGTGTCTGACACTTCCCGACACTCTCGGACACTCCGACACTCCCTAACACTCCAACACGCGTTATAGAAATTCAAAAAAAGGTTTAAAGGTTGTGTTGCGTTGAGTTTTTAGTTCCAACTATTACATTTATTGGATTACGATTACTATTTTGTTGAGTTTAATACAAATATTTGGGATATCTTATGTTTATTTTCAAAATTTGTGAATATTATAAGTTTAGATTCATATTTCTGTTAAATTATTGAATATTAAATATAATATACACTACATAAATTAAAAAAATTATTTAATATCAAAACGTGTCCTAACGTGTCGAAATCTAATATTTTTTAAAATTAACGTGTCGGAGTGTCGTGTCGTACCGTGTCACGTGTCCCGTGTCGATATCGGTGCTACATAGATGGTAGTGTCTTGTAAGTGTTGTATGATATGTTTAAGTTAAGTTTAAATATTTAGCATTGTATATAACAACAGTGTTATTTTGTTGAACTAAAAAAAGAATGGGAATTTAATGGATTGGAATAAAAGAGTCTTTAAATTAGACGTTGTATTACATAATTGAGGTCCATTAATTATATTTGTTCTTATTCACTTGACTTGACTCTAGTTAGTTGTCCATAATTAATGTGGCCAATAATAGTATTAGATTTTGCAGTCATAATTAATGTCCATATAAAAATTTTCAACATCTCTGGCCCATCATCGAAGACTAAAACAAAAGGTGTATAGCAACCGGAGATGTGACATAAGTCTGATTCTCACTGAAGATATTTCCCTCATACAGCTCACATGAAATATCTATTTGGTTGATTTAACCACTTAATTACTTATAATATACAATTACATAATTAACCATAACATATATATATATATATATAGTGAATAAAAAAAAATTGGTTTGAAATTTGTTGATTATAAGTAACATACAAGACGAGTAACATTTGTTGATTATGAAAATACGGGGTCGACCATTCAACTATTTGTACGTTTACAATTGCCCTGTGGCTTAGGCTCGGACTTCATCCTAGAAAGTAAACAAAAATTGGATGAAGACTTTACAAATGAAGACTGGTGGTCTAATGATAATATAGACGATAGGTATAGCATTTAATAAATTAGTAAGAATTACGTAAATATCTTTCCTAGTGAAGTCATGATAATGAAAACTTCAAGACGTATACCAAGATTGTTATTTCATTAAATTAAAAAGAGAATGAAACTTAAAAGAATTCAAATGAAATAGTCGTAATTTTTGTGTGTGGAAAGATAATGGCAAGAAATATTGATTGATGAAAATTAAATATTAAAGAAATGTAATTATTTATTATTTTCAAAATTCCTTTCCGTAAAATTTAGTTGTTGCTTCCAATTAAAAATATAACTTGTTAAACGAGAAAAAGCATGATATTAATTTTAAAATGTAAGAATAAATTTAATAATTATATAGAAATTTTTTAATATTTTACTTTACAAATAAATATAACATTTCTTAAGCATGAATTATAATTTTGTATCTGAGAATAACTTAGGTTTTTAAGATATTAAAAATTAAGATAGGAATGCATTTATGTAATTAAAATGAGCGTAAATCTGTCATTTCATATCAATTATCGCTTTCTTCCCCTTAGAAATCCTGATTCCTTCACAATGAGACTATTTTATGATATTTCAAAATTTGTTCTTATAGAAAAATTATGTTGGATCTACCTATTTAGGTTGATAACTTCGGAAAAGATATAAAATGTGAAACTAAATTTGATATAACATAATTTTATAAATTCAATATAGTAATTTAAAAATATTGAGATGTATAAAATAAATATAAAAATTCTGGTAATCTTGGAATTCAAGTCAATTGCATGTTTATGTCAATAGTACAAAAATTAAAGAAAACGACAGTAAAATATATTTTTTATAAGAGTTATGTCGTAGAAAAAGTGATTCTGTAATGTTATAGAGATTCATTTTGCGTGCAGTAGTTTTTTTTTTTTTTTCAAAAAATATGGACCCCACGAAATATTATGTGTGTAAAAATTTTTTTGGTGTCATATAACATGATATATACAAACCCCGTATAAGAGAAAGCAGTCTTATGGAGGAAACCAACAACTAAAGAACTACTGATACAACTTGTTTCGTATGCCTGTTTGCTGTGATAATGAATTGTTCCATCTTTACTGTTCTCTTTGTTCACTTTTTTTGCCTTGCCTTATTCACGTTTCATTTTGGCATTTGCATAGGCTCGTCTGAGATTCTCTGCATTCCAAGTGAACGCGATGCACTTCTGAGGTTCAAACATCATCTCGAAGATCCTTCAAATAGACTCTCTTCTTGGAATGCTTCCAATCCCAATTGCTGCCATTGGGAAGGAGTTGTTTGCAGTAATGTAACTGCCCACATTCTACAGCTTCACCTCAACACTTCACTGCCTCCTTCTGACGATGATGATCTTGATTATTACCCTTATTTGGAATATCCTGAAGCTTTTGAAGCTTATTTAAGGTCGAGGTTTCTTGGTGAGATAAATCATTCTTTGGTTGATTTGAAGCATTTGAGTTACTTGGACTTGAGTGGCAATGATTTTGAAGGTATGATTCCTAGTTTCCTTGGTGCAATCACCACTTTAACTTACCTTAACCTCTCACATGCTGGATTCCTTGGGGATATTCCTCATGAAATTGGGAATCTCTCCAATTTGCTCTATCTTGATCTCAGCGGTGCTGCCAGTGGAGAAATTCCATATCAAATTGGGAACCTCACGAATTTGCTCTATCTTGACATTGGAAATGATTACTATGAACCTCTGTTTGTTGAAAATCTTCATTGGCTTTCAGGTCTTTCATACCTTCAATATCTTGATTTGAGTTATGCAAATCTATCAAAGTCATTTGATTGGTTACAGACTCTGCAAACTCTTCCTTCTTTGATGGAGTTACACTTGCAAGAATGTACGCTCCAGCATCATAGTCAACCATCAACAGTAAACTTTTCATCTCTCATCACTCTTGATCTTTCTAATACAAATTTTCCTGATGGGATTTCTCTTGTCCCGAAGTGGATATTTGGACTGAGGAAACTTGTTTCTCTTCAATTAAGTCATAATAACATCCAAGGTCCGATTCCTGATGGTATTCAAAACCTCACACTTCTTCAAAATCTCGACTTGTCTTTCAATTTATTCTCATCTTTTATACCTGATTGGTTATACAGTCTTCATCATCTCAAGTTCTTGAACCTAGGATCGAATGCGCACTTGTGTGGGTCTATTTCTGATGACCTGGCAAATTTGACTTCTCTTGTTGGACTCGATTTGTCAAGTAATCAACTTGAAGGAAAAATTCCATCTTCTTTGGGATACTTGATTTCTCTTGTTGGACTTGATTTTTCAGAAAATAAACTTGAAGGAAAAATTCCAATTTCTTTTGGTAATCTTTGCAACTTGAGGGAGATCGATTTCTCTTTTGTCAAACTCAACCAACAGGTTAATGAAATTTTAGAAATCCTCTCTCAATGTGTTTCCAAAAGACTCACAAGATTCAAACTGTCCAATTCTCAACTTTCAGGCAATCTGACAGATAAAATTGGAGCGTTTCAAAATATTATCACAATGGACTTTTCCAGCAACTCAATTCATGGTGCACTTCCTACATCATTTGCAAAACTCTCATCATTAAGATTGCTTGATCTGTCAAAAAATCAATTGAATGGAAATCCATTTGAAATGTTTAGATCGTTCTCTAAATTGTCAATCCTTTTAGTTGATGACAATCTATTTCAAGGAGTTGTGAAGGAAGATGACCTTGCAAATCTTGCGAGATTAAAAAAGTTTTATGCATCAGGGAACAATTTCACTTTAAAAGTGGGTCCCAATTGGCACCCTAGTTTTCATCTCAGCGAATTGGAAATGAACTCCTGGCAGTTAGGTCCCAGCTTTCCCTCATGGATTCACTCACAAAAGAATCTTATTGATTTGGATATGTCTAACACAGGGATTTCAGATTCTATCCCCACCTGGTTTTGGGAACTAGTTTCTTATACGGCTAATTTGAACCTCTCTCACAATTATATCCATGGTGAGCTTGCTAGTATATTAAAGAATCTACCATCTATCGAAATAGTTGATCTAAGCTCTAATCACTTGCATGGGAAATTACCTCATCTATCTGTTGATGTGAGTTGGTTAGACCTTTCAAGCAATTCATTCTCTGGATCCATGACTGATTTCTTATGTAGAAAACAAGACCATCCAATGACATTACAATTTCTCAATCTTGCAGCAAATAATTTATCAGGGGAAATACCTGATTGTTGGATACTGTGGCCAAATCTGGTGGACGTGATTTTACAGAGTAACCATTTTGTTGGGAACTTACCCCAATCCATGGGTTCTTTAACTGACCTAGAATCTTTGAACATCCGTAACAACACACTATCTGGAATATTTCCTCACATTTTGAAGAACACTAATAAGTTGATTTCCTTGGACCTTGGGGAAAATAGACTTACAGGAATTATTCCAAAATGGGTTGGAAAAAGGCTTTTGAATTTGAAAATTCTTTGCCTTCGGTCAAATAGATTTTTGGGTCATATTCCTAATCAAATATGTGATATGATTTTTCTTCAGGATTTGGACCTTGCACAAAACAATTTGTCCGGAAATATACCAAAATGTTTCAACCACTTGAATGCCATGTTGCTAAGCAACAGGAGTATGGATTCATTCATCCATACGCATACATCTCATGGCAGTACAACTAGTAC
Organism: Gastrolobium villosum; assembly: GCA_032173675.1. NCBI lineage: Eukaryota > Viridiplantae > Streptophyta > Magnoliopsida > Fabales > Fabaceae > Gastrolobium > Gastrolobium villosum. The sequence goes on from JAVKPL010010010.1 coordinate 22,967, forward strand.
AATCCTATGGGTGAAAGGAAGAGATATAGAGTACAGAAATCTTCTTGGCTTGGTGACAAATGTTGATCTTTCTAATAATAATTTATCTGGAGTGATACCCAGAGAAATTACAAATCTAGATGGATTGATTTATTTGAACTTGTCCAAGAATCAGTTAACTGGCCAAATTCCACCAAGCATTGGCAATATGAGATCATTGGAGTCCATTGATTTCTCAAGGAATCGACTTTCAGGAGAAATCCCTTCAACCATATCAAACTTAAGCTTTCTCAGCATGCTTGACTTGTCTTATAATCATTTGAGGGGGGAAATTCCAACAGGCACTCAATTGCAAAGCTTTGAAGCATCTAACTTTGTTGGCAACAATCTGTGTGGTCCACCACTTTTCATCAACTGTAGTTCCAATCGGCAAATTCCTGATAATGATCACAAAGGCCAAAAGAGTGATGGCCATGAGATAAATTGGTTTTTTGTGAGTATGGCATTGGGATTTATCGGGGGATTCTGGGTTGTGGTTGCTCCTTTGTTCATTTATAGATCGTGGAGATATGCCTATTTTAATTTTCTTGATGACATGTGGTACAGAATGCAATCTTTTTTTAGACTGTGAAATTGTAATGTAGTATTACTATTTTATATGTTGTGAGAAATAAAATTATAATTGTATCACTAAGAGAAACCTCTCAGTTTGAGTCTTAAGAAATATATCTAATTATTATTATTATCCATGTAATCCTCCCCAAATAATAACACCATATTAAACTTTTGTCATGTAAGTATTTCAGTGAAACATCAGAAGGTGGAAATTTCTTAATTTCAAGGACGGAATTTTGTGATAACAATGTATTGAAAAGGTTCTACATGGGTGTGGAAGCTTTCCTTGGGTCTGGCATACACCATTTTTTGTCTCACTTTTGATGTATACATGTCACAAATAAGAAAATAAAGATATGACACAAAACAAACACCTTCCATTTACATTGTTGTATGGTAAAAGTGAAAGGAGAGGAGAATTTGAATATGACAGAAGGGGAAATGACAGAGTGAGAGTAAAATAAGGGGACAAGCTTCTGTGCTACTGGGCATATTTGCTGGAAAAATAAGACATCAGAATCCTTATTTTTGCTGAATAGGGCTATCACCGTGGAAGTTGCTAATTCATTTCTTTCATTTTCTATTGTATTTTTGGTTTGTAGCCTTTTATTACTAAGCAAGGAATCATGTATTATGTTTTCTGTATCTTTGAACATAAGCTAAATTTGTATTGGTTTGGGAAATTATGTGAATTGAAAAATGACTTTATTGCTGTCAATATAGTTTCAGTTTGTTACATGTACTATTTTCAACGATCATATTGCTGGTTTACTGATCATTTTCCTGCAATATTTGCGGCTGAGGTTTACTGGAAAGGAATTTGTGTTAGACCTGTGCAGAACAATGTGTCAATTGGTTTAAGGAATTAAATCTACTTTACGATTGATTATATGAATGGATTCATCCAACATAACCTGTAGAACTTAAAACGAATTCTATATTCAAATGTGAATTAGTGTTAATATTTGCATGATAGTTCCAAAACTATGCAAACCTTCGTGTGTTCTGGTTTAACTGAATTTATATAATTGTATCATTTGCTATAGTATTCAGGTGCACAGTCACTGAAAATAGGAGAACCCTTTATCCAACCTCATTCATACATTGTTCTCGTCATATGCTCTTACTAATTTGTTTCTTGTGTTCTTTCTAAGTTACTGGTTTTTAAGTAGTCTTAGTCTAAATCACATTCTCAAATAAATTTTCTTAATTTGAAAATCTCATTAAGTGATAATTAAAGCCATTTGCGCATGTTGATTTTCTGATATGACATTCTAACTCTCCAATCTCCACTTACTTGTTGACCACATGTATTTGGATATTAAGATATTTTTGCCTTGATTAAAGGTAGAGACATAGGCAACCCAACAATATTTTATTTTGATGCTTTTTCATTACTGTCCAACTTTTTTCTTAAAAGAAAAAAAAAAAATCAGTTTTCAGCAAGACCAATTGGAAGAACCAAGGGCTAGTTTTTGATTTTTAAAAATAATAAAACAAAAAAAGTTGTTTGGAAAACGTGTTTTCATGTTTTTTGTTTTCAAAACAGCTTCCGTGTTTTTTTTTTAAAACCAAAAAACCAAAACAGCTAAGGGATGTTTTCAAAAGCTATTTTCTTGTTTTCTTATTTTCACGGTGGCATTTTTGTAAATACAAGGATTCATTAATGGCACTTTTGTAACACCTCGTTCTAGAACCGGTTTGTTCACATCGACTTATAATATTAAGCACAATTACAATCACATTGGTTCAATTAAAATCCGAATAAATTTTTCTTTTAAATCCAAGCCGAATTTAAATTACCCAATTGCGTGACCATAACCATATTACATTGCGGAATAAAATAATATAAGCTTAATACCATACACTCATTTCATTTATTATGGTCTCCATTTGTCCAATATATTATAGGATTTTTCATTAGTTACGCGTTGGTTCAAAGCGCGCTCAAAACGGAGCACCGTAACCCAAGTTATGAGATTTCTAAGAAATTGAATGCTGAAATCCCCAGACCCCACGCTCATAGCGTGAATCTCACGCTCGTAGCGTGACCAGTCAGAGAGGTTGACGCTCATAGCGTGAATCTCACGCTCATAGCGTGAGGAATCTGGAGCAAGCACCAAAATAGGGCAATTTGACCTACCTATGGTGTTTTAACCATAACTTGAGGTGTACACATTCAAATTACACAATCTTGGTCTCATTGGAAAGCTAAGAAAAATATCTACAACTTACATCAAGACACAAGGGTCCAAATCTATCATATAGGATATGAAATCTGGATAACAAGATAGGATATCTTTGTTTTTAATTGGTTTTCCAACATAAAGGTCTTCTTTCACCTAATTTACATCATATAATCCTTTCAATACATGAATTCTAGTCTCTCTAGGTACTCATACACTAAGAGAAGCATGCATACCATTTCATCATATATACATATATCCAATAATTACAACCTTACATCATTGCAACATGTCTTAATTACAATTCATAGGACTTAGATACAAAACACTATAATCAAATCCTTGGCTCCCATCAACAAAAGAGATACCAAAGAAAATGAGTATAGGCTAAGTCCATCAAAATAAAATATGACAAACATTTAACAATTAGCTTTCAATGATCAATCCTATCCATACGATCTACAAAATGACATGCTTAATCTCAATGGTGCAACTCTTCATGTATCAACTACTTCAAATATGGCCACTTGCCATCAGAGGCTCCTGCAGCATCCTTGCCTGAAAGGGGGTCCCCACAACACGAGGTGAGATATACGAATATGAGTATATCCAGTAAACCAGGGGTCCTTGGAGCATATCTCCACCACATAGTTCAATAACAGTGTAATAGCAATAACAATAATAATGCAGTAAAAACATATTCATGCAAGTGTACACAACATCTCCAGGAGAAATCCCTCGAGCTCTCGAGCTGTCATAAGGATACTCATATGCAAATAGTCCTACTGGCCAGGTAAACTACCAAGTATGATTTACGCATCGTCATGCAACATACCAACATAGGGAAACGCCATCCTATGTCACACCAGAGCATGCACATACGTATAACAAAGCATTACACTATTTTATTGTATTTATATACATCAACACAATCATTACCCGTTCTGCGCTTGGTGGAACAATAAAGGGAATTACACCCAAAGTCCGAAGGCTTACCTCAAAGCTTCCGTTCTACCTTTGCTATTAACACCTATCCCAAGGAGCTAATCGAGCTCCATAGCTTGCTCCAACGGTTGGTCACTCAAGGTTGGTCCAAATGCCTCAATCCTAAGCATAACATGGACATAATTAACAATCAACCAAACCAAACCATTGATTACAAAACAAGCCAATCCATAGTGGTCAAGTGCATAATCTTGTAATTTTCAAAACAAAATCATATGACTATCTAAATTCATTTTCACCGATTAAATGTCATTCCTAGCATTTTTCTCAACATATACCAGGCCTCAATCTTCCTAGAACATAGACAATTCACTCACATAATCACAAACCCTAAACAATATTCATCATCTCCCCCAATCATGCATTTTCCATGAAAATAGAGTTCAAGGAGTAAAATCTTACCATCAATGGTTGCACAACCAAAGATTGGTTACTCCTCAAGCTTCCATGGAGGTAGAAGCCAACAAATCTCTCAATTTCTCCATATGGGTCGAAACTTTGGAGAAAGAAATCTCACACCACAACACTCCCCACTAAGAACCAAGCTAGGATTATGAAAGAGGGGAAGATTTGGAGTGGTTTATGCTTTTGAATCACACAAAATGGCCAAGGATTTCTCCCATTTTCCTTCCTCTTCTCTTCTTTCTCTCTTCTTGCTCTTCTTTCTCTTCTTTCTGCGCACGACGGGAATGGGGGGATATTTGGGTTCCTTAAGTGGCTCGTCACTTAATACATGTTAAGTGGGTATTGATTCATCTATCTATTCAACTCCATTAATTACCAAACTTTACCCAAAAGTCTGGAATATTTTTCTAGGAATATTTATATTTCCATTTTTATATTTTGGGTACTTTTGTCTACACCCATTTATATCCCTTAATTTTTACTGAGTACACTTTTTACCTCAAAAGTTGGCCCAACTAATTTTGTTAGGGAATTTACTTATTTTTACTCACCATTACATGCTTAATTATCTAATCACATGTAATTTTCTAATTAATTATGTTGGGCTATTATAGTCACCCCACCTTTTAGCGATTTTGTCCGCAAAATCAAGAACATATTTGTCCTTAAACTCAGGATACTACCGGAGAAGCTCGTCTTCCCGTTCCCAAGTGGACTCTTCAGGTGTCATTCCTTCCCATTGAATTTTCACCATGGGAATAGACTTATTCCTCATCCTCTTCTCATCTCAGTCAAGTACTTTCAGTGGTCTAATTGGAGTCTTCAAATTTTCCCGAATCTCAACGTCATCAGGTTGAACCACATGAGAAGTATCAGCTACATACTTTCTTAGCTGAGAAACATGGAATACATCATGCACATTGGATAGTTGAGGAGGTAAGGCAAGCTGGTAGGCAACCGGTCCCACCCTACGTAGAATCTGATAAGGTCCAATAAATCTAGGACTCATCTTCCTCATTCCAGGGGCTCGTCCCACACCCGTAACTGGTGATAACTTTAGAAACACATGATCTCCCTCCTCAAACTCTAGAGGCCGATGCTTGAGATCATAATAACTCTTTTGGCTATCTTGAGCCTTTTTGATACGATCCCTAATCATTTTAATCTGCTCAGTGGTCTCCTGAACAAAATCCAATCCAAACTGCTCTGTGTCTCCAACCTCTGCCCAGCAAGTAGGTGTCCTACACCAGCGACCATTCAAGTTCTCGTAGGGAGCCATACCCAGACTAGCATGAAAACTATTATTATATGAAAACTCAACCAGTGGAAGGTATCGATCCCATGCCGTACCCTGCTCCAGAGTGCAAGCCCTCAGCATATCCTCCAACGTCTGAATGGTCCTCTCAGTCTGACCATCCGTCTGTGGATGATAGGCAGTACTCGGTCTCAACTGAGTGCCAAGAGCCTCCTGCAATGCTCCCCAGAAGCGGGAAGTGAACTTCGGGTCCCGATCACTAACAATGTTCTCAGGCACCTCATGAAGCCTCACAATCTCCTTCACATAGAGCCTGGCCAATTTCTCAGCATAGAAATCTACCCGAACTGGTAAAAAGTGTGCGGACTTTGTCAATCTATCCATAATTACCCATATAGAATCATAACTAGCCTGTGTCCGTGGAAAAACCACCACAAAATCCATGGAGATACTCTCCCATTTCCATTCAAGAACATCCAGTGGTGCAACATACCAGAAGGCTTTTGATGCTCAATCTTGACCTTCTGACATACGAGACACTTGGAGACAAATTCAGCAATGTCTTTCTTCATACCAGGCCACCAGAAATTAATCTTTAGGTCCTGATACATCTTTGTAGCTCCCGGATGGACAGTGAATTGACCCCTATGGGCCTCTGTCATTACTTCCTCCGTCAACTGTCTAGGTACAACAATACGACCCTGATATAATAGTATAAACTCATCATTGCAGGATACACCACTCTGACCTTTCAGTCGTTTCACACTTTCATTTTGCAGTTGAGCATCTTTAATTTTTGTCATCATTTCGTTCTCAATTCTTGTAATTTCAATGTCACAAATTCTGCCTGGAATGACTTCAGACAATTTCATGTCTCCGAACCTCTCAATTACATCAAAATCTCTCATCATCATGTTTGCCATGCTCACTGACTTTCGGCTCAATGCATCCGCTACAACATTAGCCTTGCCGGGATGATATTTCAATTCGAAATCGTAATCCTTTAAGAATTCAGTCCACCGTCATTGCCTCATATTCAACTCTTTTTGATCGAATAAGTACTTTAGGCTCTTGTGGTCACTAAATATGACAAACTTCATCCCATACAAGAAGTGTTTCCACTGTTTTAATCCAAAAACGATTGCAGCAAGTTCTAAGTCATGGGTCGGATAGTTTTCTTCATGAGGTTTCAGTTTCCTCGAAGCATACGCTACCATTCTCCTATCTTGCATCAGCACACATCCCAATCCCTTTTTAGAAGCATCACTGTATAACTCAAACTCACCTTCCGGATCAGGAAGTACTAACACTGGAGCAGTTGTCAGCTTTTCTTTTATTTGCTGAAAACATTCTTCGCATTCATGCGTCCAAATAAATGGAGTATCCTTCCGGGTCAAACGGGTCAATGGCAAAACCATTTCCGAAAATCCTTTAATAAATCTCCGGTAATAACCGGCCAAACCTAGAAAACTCCTTACTTCAGTCACAGTCTTGGGTCTCTCCCAATCAATAACTGCCTCTATCTTGTTAGGATCAACCTCCACCCCATCAGCAGAAATGACGTGACCCAGAAATTGCACTTGAGAAAGCCGAAATTCACATTTAGACGGCTTTGCATATAGTTGTTTATCTCCGAGGATTTGCAACACAGTTCTCAAGTGACTCTCATGCTCTTCCTTACTCTTGGAATATATCAGGATATCATCAATAAATACGATCACGAATTGATCCAGAAACGGCTTGAAAATGCGATTCATACAATCCATAAACACCGTCGGAGCATTAGTGAGTCCAAATGGAATTACCTGATACTCATAATGTCCATATCTAGATCGGAAAGCAGTCTTAGGAATATCTTCCTTCTTAATTCGGATCTGATGATAACCTGACCTCAAATCATTTTCGAAAAGACACAAGCACCCCTCAACTGATCAAGCAAATCATCTATGCGAGGGAGAGGATACCTGTTCTTAATAGTAACCTTATTCAACTAATGGTAATCAGTGCACAATCTCATGCTACCGTCCTTTTTCTTAACTAATATCACAGGTGCTCCCCACGGGGACACACTAGGCCTGATAAACTGCTTAGCCAAAAGCTCCTCAATATGCTTCTTTAACTCGGCTAATTCCGGTGGTGACATCCGAAACGGAGCCAGAGAAATGGGTCCCACACCAGGAAACAAATCAATGGTAAACTCAATCTCTCTTTGAGGTAGAAGTTGCGGAATCTCATCTGGAAACACATCCACAAACTCCTTTACCACGAGAATATTGTCAATCTCCTCATGACTTCCACCCACTAAACCCCCCACAAAGACATATCCCAATGCCCCGGCCCTCAAAGCCTTTCTAACCTATAGCACAGATAGATATGGGGAAGAACTAGTAGCAGAATCATCAGCAGAGAGTACAATTCTTTGTCCACAGTAGTCTATCATAGCACAGTTCTTTGATAACCAATCCATTCCCAAGATAACTTGAAGACTGATCATCGACAAACAAATAAAATCCAGCACATAATCTCGGCCTTCATATTTAAATTCCACATCCTTGCATAATACTGATGTGTAACACTTCTCTCCAGTAGTAGTCACCACTTTCATTGGAGGAGAAATGTCGTACATTTGCAAGTTTAGCCCAACGGCCATAAAATCAGTCATACAGGAGTGTGTAGCTCCTGAGTCAAACAAAACTTCAATATCCATATTATCAATATAAATTATACCTTTCACAAGATTTGGAGCCTTTTCTGATTGCTGACGGTCCATGGTGTATACTCTACCAACCGTCTGTGCCTCTATCATGGGTGGAACAATAGAAACAGGAACAGCCGCAGCTTGAACTGCCATAATCCTCACTTCATTCTGAGGACACTGTCTCAAGTAATGGCCGGGCCTTCCATATTTATAACAGATAATTTCACCGGTAGCACACTGGCCTCTATGCTCCCTCCCACATCCTTTACACTTTGGAGGAGGTCCTCTATCAACAAAATTCTTTTGAGTTCCCGGCTACTTGAATATATCTGCTGGGTTGTTCACACTAAGCTTTTTACTCTTCATCTTTTTATTCTTCCAATAACCCGAGCCTGTTGCTTTATTGGCAGTAGGTGCTTGGGCCTCAGAAGGCTTCTTGGTACTGGACACACCATATACCTCTTCTACCTTCCGGCACTGGTTCACAAACCGGCTAAACTCTCGGATGTCACAGTTTGACATCTTCCGAGACATCTTCTCATTCAGACCCCACTGAAACTTGGAGGTCATCTCAGCTGAAGTGGGTAAAGTTCTCCCATAATTAGCATATTTCACCAATTCATTGAACTTGGCAAAATATTGATCAATAGACATTGACCCTTGCTTCAAATCATTGTACTCATTCTGCTTCCTTTCCCTAGCCTCCCTAGGAAAATAGTTATCTAAGAACAGTGTCTCAAACAATCGCCAGGTAATTTCCCGGCCTTCATCTTCAAGAGGTTGCACAGTATTAGTCCACCAATCATCCGCTTCCTCTTCCAACATATACACGGAGTAGACCAATTTCAATGCATCAGGGCATCTCATAACCCTGAAAATCTTCTCCATAGCTTGGAGCCATTTCACTGCCACCATATGGTCATATTCTCCTTTAAAAGAAGGAGGTTTGTGTTTCCTGAACGCCATTAATCTTCTTTCTTCGGCTTCGTGCTCATCAACCTATTCTGTATGTGGTTGACGCACCTCAATGTGATGGCTGTGACTACCTGAGTGGTGACTTGCTTCACCCTCATTATTACCCGCTCTGTCTTCTTCATTGTGAGCAGGTGGAGTAGGCGTGGCAGTGTGAGGAGGAGGAGAGGGTTGCCGGTTCTCGGGTCTAGCACCCCTCATCGCCCTCAGCTCATTCATCATTGCGGTCATAGCATTCCACGTGTCTTCATTTGTCTTAAGAAAATTTTCGCTAGCTCGACGACTAACTTCCAACTCCCTGTGCACAACTGCCAGGGTTTCAACCATAGGATCCGGCTGCCCGACCGTTGCCCCACGACCACCACGGGACCTAACCAAAGCAGCCAAAACAGGAACGGGCTGAGCATTTGCATTCGATGCCTCGGCGTTATTCCGGTTCCTCATCATGACACTACACAAGTTACACCCAGAAATGAGTTGATCAGGCTCACACTAAGTGATCACAAATGCAATAATCACCAAGAGTACCAAAACAACAATAAAGCATTAAACAACAAACACATATTACAATAGTCCACAAGTTTCCCTACAAAACTGCTCTGATACCATAAAATGTAACACCCCATTCTAGAATCGGTTTGTTAACATTGACTTATGATATTAAGCGCGGTTACAATCACCTTGGTTCAATTAAAATCCGGTTAAATTTTTCTTTTAAAACTAAGCCGAATTTAAATTACCCAATTGCGTGACCATAAATATATTACATTGCGGAATAAAATAATATAAGCTTAATACCATACACTCATTTTATTTATTATGGTATCCATTTGCCCAATATATTATAGGATTTTTCATTAGTTACGCGTGGGTTCAAACCGCGCTCAAATCGGAGCACCGTAGCCCAAGTTATGAGATTTCTAAGAAAGGGAATGCTGAATTCCCCAGGACCCACACGCTAATAGCGTGGATCCCACGCTCATGGCGTGGGCAGTCAGAAAGGTTGACGCTCATAGCGTGAATCTCACGCTCATAGCATGGGCAGTCAGGAGCAAGCACCAAAACAGGACAATTTGACCTGCCTGTGGTGTTTTAACCATAACTTTAGTTATACTTATCCAAATTACACAATCTTGGTATCTATGGAAAGCTAAGAAACATATCTACAACTTCCATCCAGAAACAAAGGTCCAAATCTATCGTATAGGATACAGAATCTGGACAACAAGATAGGGTATCTTTGTTTTTAATTGGTTTTCCAACCTAAAGGTCTTCTTTCACCTAATTTACATCATATAATCCTTTCAATACATGAATTCTAGTCTCTCTAAATACTCATACACTAAGAAAAGAATGATATCCTTTCTTCATATACATATATCCAACACTTACAACATTACATCATTGTCATAAATCTTAATTACAATTCATGGAACTTAGCTACAAAACACGATGATCAACTCCTTGGCTCCCATCAACAAAAGAGATACCAAAGGGATGAGCATAGGCTAAGTCCAACCAATTAAACATAACATGCATATAACAAATGACTTTCATTTAACAATCCTATACATAGGAACTACAAAATGACATGCTTAATCAAATGACACTATATCTTCATATATCCCTTTACTTCAAATATGGCCACTTGCCATCAGAGGCTCCTGCAACTTCCTTGCCTGAAAGGGGGTCCCCAACAACACGGGGTGAGATATACGAATATATCCAGTAAACCAGGGGCCCTTGGAGCATCTCTCCACCCCATAGTTCAATAACAGTGTAATATCAATGACAATAATAATGCAGCAAATACATATCCATGCAAGTGTACACAACATCTCCAGGAGAAATCCCTCGAGCTCTCGAGCTGTCCTAAGGATACTCAGATGCAAATAGTCCTACTAGCCAGCTAAACTACCAAGTATGATTTACGCATCGTCATGCAACATACCAACATAGGGAAACACCATCCTATGTCACACAAAAGCATGCAAATACATATAACGAAGCATTACTCTATTTCATTGCATTTATATACAACAACACACCCATTACCCGTTCAGGGCTTGGTGGAACAATAAAGGGAATTACACCCAAGGTCCGAAGGCTTACCTCAAAGCATCCAACTAAATCTTTGTTCTTCACCAACCTTCACAACACAAATATCAATCTCAAGGAGCTAACCGAGCTCCATAGCTTGCTCCAACGGTTGGTTACTCACGGTTGGTCCAAATGCCTCAATCCTAAGCATCACATGGACAATATCAACAATCAACCCAAACCAAACCATTGATTACACAAACAAGCCAAACAATAGTCAAATGCATAATCTTGTAATTTTCCAAACAAAATCATACGACTATTTAAACTCATTTTCACCGATTAAATGTCATTCCTAACATTTTTCTCAACATACTCTAGGCCTCAATCTTCCTAGAGCATGGCCAATTTACTCATATAATCATAAACCCCAAAACACTATTCATCCAAAACCTAAATCATGGATTCTTCATGAAAATAGAGTTCAAAGGATGAAATCTTACCACCAAGGGTTGCACAATCAAGGGGTGATGGTTCCTCAAGCTTCCATTGAGGTAGAAACCAATAATCTCTCAATTTCTCCATAGGGGTCGCAACTTTGAGAGGAAAAATCTCACAAAACAACACTCCCCACTAAGACCCAAGCTAGGATTGTGAAAGAGGGGAAGATTTGGAGTGATTTAGACTTTGGAATCACTCAAAACCATCAAGGTTTGATCACTCTAGATTTTCCCCTTTCTTTTCTCTTCCTTTCCTTTCTTCTCCTTTCTCTTTTCTTCTTTTTTTTCTTCTTTCTTCTGCTGTGCGGGTTGGGGAAGGGAAATAAGGGTTCATTTAGTTGCTAGCCACTTAACATAGATTAAGTGGGTATTGGTTCATCTATCTATTCAATTCCATTAATTACCAAACTTTACCCAAAAGTCTGGAATATTTTACTAGGAGTATTTCTACTTCCATTTTTCTATTTTGGGTACTTTTGTCTACACCCATTTATACCCCTTAATTTTCACTGAGTACACTTTTTACCTCAAAAGTGACCCCAACTAATCTTATTACGGAATTTACTTATTTTTACTCACTAATACATGCTTAATTATCTAATCACATGTATTTTGCCAATTAATTCTTTTGGGCTGTTATACAAACCCTCCAAGAGAAATTATGGGCTATATATGTTAGGTAGCCTGACTTGTAAAAAGAAATTAGCTTGGTAAAACATAGAAAGTTCGCAATTGCGATGTGCGCTTCGGCAGTTCACATGTGGTGACACCGGATGATATTGAGATTGGGGAGAACTTGAAGACTCCCATTGGGCCTTTGAAATGCTGGGCCATTGTGAAAATAGGCTGAAAAGCCAAATAATTGTAATGTAAACATTCAGTGAGAAGCACGCACACTTGATGAAGCTACTTGGGAGCGGGAGATTGATATTCTTCAGCTGTATCTTGAGTTAGCATATGAGTATAATTTGATTTTGCGGACAAAATTCCTAAAAGGTGGGGTGAATATAACACCTCATAAATTTAAATGTGAATTTATATGATATAATGTGGGTTAAAAGGGAAGGATTAGTGAAAATTCAGAAATTGGGGTCAAAATATGTACCAAGGGGAAAATGGTAACTTGCCAAAAAAACGTAAACCGAGGCATGAAAAATGGAGTTGGGGATCTCAAATGACAAAATAATGCCAGAAATGGATTCAGGACGGAAAATTGAGTGAATAGGCAAGTTTTGAAAATTTTGATGAATAGTGATTTTTCCGGTGTAAAAATACTGCGGTATAATTGTATTGATAAGGGTTAAATTTTTATGAGTATTTTGAAGAAATAAAAATATGTCATGAACCAGAAAAATATATAGATTGTGAATTTGTGATTGGAATTAGATGATGGATTAAAGTTAAATCGCGTGTGGGACCCGCTCCCACCAACCACTTAAATTTCCTTCTCCTTTTTCCTTCTCCCTCACGCTCTCTCGTTTCTCTCTCCCTCTTTCTTCTTCTCCCTCCTTGGTGGGTTTCCTCCATGGGAGCTTGGGCAAGAAACTTTCTTGCCCATTTTCCCCACTTTTGAGCCACCAAATCGATAAAGTTCCAACACCAAGGTTGTTTGTAGTGAGGTTGTGAGTATATGACCCTTCTTGAGAGAGTCATGAAAGTGAGTGTGGGATGAGATCGTTTTTACACCCATTTGTGCGAAATTATGGAAGTTTGGGGAGCATTGGTGGTGCTTTGACTTGGATGGACACTTGATCTGCAACCATGGGAGCCTTAGGAAGCTATTGGTTGTAAGTATTCCTAGTTTCATGGAGTTTTGTGAAAATCATAAATGGGTTTTGTGTGAAGTTGTGTTGGATGATTTGTGTAGTTAGAGAGCTCAAATGGAAAATGTGCATTAGATGATTATGTCTTAGAATGAAGTATTTGAGCTAGAAATGCAATAAAAATTATTGGTGAAAAATGCTCATAACTTTGGATTTTTTCATGATGCCTAGGATTTGTGAAAATTGAATTGTGTAAGAAATTGATTGATAAGTAATTGTATGATGTTGTAATATGATTATATGATGAGTATGAGTGTTGAATTGGATTGAATACCCCTAAATTGATGGGCATGAGTAATTTGACCTATTGAGGTAATGGTTGGTTGATGATGTAAAATTGAAGTATATGTGAATAACTATGAATTGGTGAGTAGTGGGGGGTAATGCAAATGAAATGGATAAATTATTGGTTGTGTGCCATTGGGCCTAAGTGAATCAAATTGATGATGAAATGTGTAAATGAATGGTATAACACCTCGCAATTTTAAATTAAGTATTAAAATATTAAATGAGTGATTAAGTGAATAATTAGTGAAAATCCTAAAGATTAAGTCAAAATACAAAGAAAGGGCAAAACGGTAATTAGCCAATATACAACCCTAGGAAGATAAAAATTGAGTAGAAGGTCTCAGATGATAAAAATAACCATGGAAATGGATTCAAAACGAAAGATTGAGTGGATAGGCAAGTTTCAGAAGAATCAGTGAATAGTGTTTTTCGCGGGTAAAAATACTGCAGTATGATTGCATCGTAAAACGTGCCAGTTGAGTTTTGAGCTCTAGGTTTCAATTATGAGTTATAAATGGGGTATTGTGTTAGGAAATATGATTTCTGATAAAATTTGATGGAATTAAGTCAGTTTGGGGAAGCGTGCCAACGGCGCACGCAATAGCTTAAAATAGTATTTTCTCCGAATGACTTGAAAACTCCGGATTCATCCGATAAAGTGTAATTAAGGGGCAATGGTCAATATTAAAAATTAGAGTTTCTAAATAAGTTTTGAATTTATGAACGTTTAGTGAAATCAGAGAGAAATTCGGATGAGTTTTAAATCGCGTGGGACCCGCCCCACTTAAAATCCACTTATCCACCTCATCACTACTATTCATCATCACTCTCATCCTCTCCTTCTCTCTACCTTGTGTGCGCGCTGCCCCCTCCTTCTCTCTCATTTATGCAAATTTTTCTTTTCTTCCTAACTTAACCATTTCTCCACCAAATCCAACAGAATTTGTGTTGAAATTTGTTGGAAACAACCTTCCAAACAATTGGTGGTATCCATTTCCCTTGAAACCGCGCCCTTGAGGAGATCTTGGCCATATTCAGTTTCGAAAAAGTGAAGAAAAATGGAGGTTCATGGAGCTAATTGATCTTCCATTGCTTGGACAAGTCTTGGGGTAGCATCTAGCCTTGGTTGTGAGTATATTTACATCTCATTTACATGGTTTGATTGTGATTTGAATTTGAGGCATATACTTTGCATGTAAGATGTGTGATGTTAGAGAGTTCAATTGGAAGATGTGTATTAGAGGATAATGTCTTAGAATGATGCATTAAAGCTAGAAATGCAATAAAATTGATGAGTTAGGAGTGTATTGGTGAGTTGTTGTATGATTGTATGATGATATAATAGGATGATATGAGTTGTGGAGTGGTTAAAATTGATGGAAAGTCCTTGGATGTTATCTAGTGTGCAAATCGGCCTTAGGCAAAAAGAGGTGAAATGATGTTGTATAAATTGCTTGGATGATGTTTCATGCTTTAAATGGTAATTAGATGGGTTGTGTTGTGGTTGTAAAGTGGAAGAACCAATGAAAAATAATGAGTGGTCTCATTTGGCATAAATGAACCTAGGGGGAAATATTTAGCAAACGTTGCGTAAAAGACGTAAAACGGAAAAAAGACGATTGAATTAGCCTTTTGGCAACCTATGGAAGTATAATAAAATGAGAAAGAAAATTTAGAAAAATAAATCTATAAATTGCACTAAGGTAGCCGAACCTACAAGGGTGAAGGGAGTGATTTTGACGTTTTCCGCGTTTTGATAGAATGGACGTGTACTGATGATGGTACATGATTGTGTAGGTTGCCGTACGTCGACTTGAACCCCGAACAGTGAATCAGTGGATTTCCCTTGGTCCTGGACCAATTGGATTGAGGTAAGAGATTGGATCAATGCACGTTTAATTGTAAATTATCATGTATTGTTTGAGTTTTAAGTGATTGGGAATGTCCTCTGTGTAGGCATTCTGTTGTGTACCAAGTTGAGGAATAAGATGCTGCGGAGCTAAGTGGAATAATATATAACGTAAACTCTTGGTACCGGGGCTTGTTCCCCTTTTGTGTTCCACCACACCCGTTGAGGGTGATGGTAGGAAGTGTGTATGAGTAGTGTAGAACAGCATAGGCATGCATGTTGCATTTATGAGGGTACTTATGTACCTGATCACTGGCCAATAGATAGTTAACCTTCGGGCAAGTTCCGGACTTCCACTGGATAGGTCTCTGAGAGGGAGTTCCAGTTGACCCAGGGTCGTGGTGTGTAATCCGGATAGGAACACACTAAGAAGTCTTGGGTGTATATGGATGGGACGGGTACCTTGGTTATGGTTCTAGGAACACACCTTGGATGATACCCGTAGGCTTATATGCCGAGGACGTTGTGTGGTATGGTAGCTACCAGCCCGCTTCGTCGTAGTTTATATTCTGATATTTCCCCTTTTCTCTAAATCCCTTGCTTTATCCTGTTTTAAGTAATGTTGCTTTATATTATTTGTATGCGTCGAAGTGAACCGTTGGGCGGAGTTTTCTCCAGAACCTCTGGGTTACAGAGATATATTCATATATCTCATCCCATCTCGGAGACTTTATTTCAGGAAGTAGCAGTGACACAGGAGTGGCGGACAAAAGGCCCATAGGATGAGTCATGGAGCATCATCATAGTAGTTTATATTTTTAAGTTCATGTTAAATTTGTAAATTAAAGTATGAGTTTGTAAGTTTAATTTAAAGTTTGAAGTTGTAAGTTGTAGCATGCAAGTTAAATGTTGTAATTATACAAAGGATGCATGATGTATTATGATGGTAGGGCTTTAGGCCTATTTTAAGTTTATGATTATTGGTATGATGAAAATATGTATGAAATTGAAGTTGGTGATTGAAACCATTTAAGGATTTAAAGTAAGTTATATTGTAATAAATATGAACTGTGTTGGGTTGTAAGAGCCCCAAGGCATTGCTGGTCCTTGTGTGTGCCACCCAATGATTTATAATGAGTATTAGGTACATTTGAGGTCACGTAACTACTAGTTCAAATTGGGGATTTTTGCAAAATCTTGGAATTTTTAGAGTGTTGCGCAGCCCTGTGCAGGCCTGGGAAGTTGCTGCCTTGTTTTGGCCCTGTTTTTGGGGGCTGTTTTGGATCGTTTTGGGAAATTTATTCCCGCTTTTTTTCTTAGTAAAATTAAGTTTATGATAAAATCGAAGATTGAGGTGTCTAGTTTATGTTATAAAAATTTGAGAGCAAATGGAAGAGTGGTTTAGGTGCAGAAATTCAAGGAGTGATGGACGTTTGGAGCTGTTTCGGGGTTGGTTGGCAGTTTTGCTTGTCCAACTTCAAACGACGATAATCGGAGCAAACGAGCTCGGAACCAAGCATGTGATAGCTTTCCAGAAAGTTAATTAAGTAATAAAAAAAGATAGCAAGCTATGAGGGACTGAAATTTTACGGTGCGTCCACAGTAATTTAGAGACCGAACCATGTTGGATGTGTAGAAAACGCAAAAGTGTGAAATTGGCTAAGTGGGTTTATGGGAACCCCTTAGTGTCTTATTATAATTAAAGTAAACTATTAAAATAGTGTAGATAAGTATTCCGCAAGATTTTACAGTTACGGTCACATCTTTTAATTATTACGCTTTTTATGTTTTCAACTACTCGCGTAATAATCGGAAAAAGTTTATTCGCAGTTTTATAAATGAATTGTTGTGATTGTAACTGCGCTTAATATCATAATTAATATTAACAATACCGGTGTACAATGGGCTGTTACATTTTATGGTATCAGAGCAGTTTTGTTAGGGAACTCTGATAATATATATAGATGTGTTATGTGCTGCATAGTTGTATGTAGATTCTTATCGATTACTGCATATGTGATTCCTTAGTGTGGATCTGATCAGCCCATTCCTTTGTGTTACATATGTGGTCATCGTAAGAAGCTTGTGTAGTAACCTTGGAGCACCGAATGTGAGTCTTTAGCCTGATGTTGTGGCTGCAGTGTTAACTGCTCCATGGACAAGAGACGATAGTAAGTAAAGCATGAATATTAGAAGGCTTAAGAAAAACAGACTTAAATATTTGTCTGACTCTTGATGAAAGTTAAAAGAAGATTGTGTTATAAGTAAAAGTGTAAACAAATCTATGATATATACAGTATGAGCATAGACGAACTTTATAGTACTGTGAATAATAAACATATAATTAAGATGAGCTTATGAGATTAGTGAAATTCCAAGTACATGTGTAGTATAGTAAGACAATTATGTACAAGTGGACTTGGTGAATAGACTTCATCAAGGTGAGAGAGTTAGAACCTGAGGAATTGTTGAAAAATGAGAACAAATATGCGTATGTATGAGTTAAATACGTTATGTTTGATTAGCAGTTATGAGACCAGGATAAGTGGTGTACACTTGAATGAATTGGGATGCTTAATGTAGAGAAGCAAGTGGAATATTTGATGTATAATCCTAAGGGGTTTGACCACTTGAAATTATTATGTTAGTGAAGTGTTAATTTGAAGAGGTATTGAAATACGGGATTGAAAT